>OLKM01002048.1:19188-37765 GCA_900291075.1 Melanogrammus aeglefinus | reverse complement strand
ATATGTGTTATGGTGGTAGATATTAGAGACTGTTATCCAGCCACGGTCGAAGAGGAGTTGGAGTCTTCCTTGCGTTAAAGAAGTCAGAACACAAGCTCTTACAGCCCTTTAGGGATGAAGGTCTTGCTTAATAGCAGACATAAGAGTATTTAATTATTTATTTAGTCTGCCTGGGGAGACAATAAAGTGAGAGTTGTTCTTGTTTATGAGGCGTTCACATTGAAAAATTGCTATTTTAAGAACAGCAAAACCATTTCAATTGGTTGCTTAAGCAGTGTACTTCAGTGTACTGCAATCACCACCAGTTGACATGGATAAGTAAAATAAGGTACCTTGATTTGAAGGAGTGCAACATTTCATTAATTAATTGGTGGAAAACATTTCTTCTAAAACTACCAAAAATTAATCTATATCGTTATGTAACGTAGTTCTAGTATTTCCAAATCTGGATGATAGCAACCGAACAAGATCCAACCATCATCTCTGCATCCCAGATTACCTCCAAATCATAAACATCCTTATGGAGTTCCAGGTGCAAATTCCTCCATGTTCTGATTCCCTGAGGCTCACCATCTCCCACCAGAGCTCTCAGCTACTACATCGTACTGGAACGAACACTAGGCTCCCCGCCATTAAACCACGTTTCCCTCTAGCTGACGTAGCGATGTGCATTATCCTATTGAGCCACTGACAAACCTGAAATGTAGCTTCATTCACATGGTGAAAATGTCTATCGATAAGCACACAACTTCCAGAAAACTCCAAGCAGATATTTCTCAAATGAATTAATGGTTTTCTTAAAAGCAAACACCTGAAAAATCTTGGGAAATTCAAATTTTTGTGTTCAGAACACATAAGGGAAAATGTTAAGATGACAGAGAGTTCATATGGAGGAAAAAATGGTTTAACGAAGAATTTCCCCCTTAATTCCATACTGTGTCTTGGTAGAACGATTTCTTGGAAACTAATGAGCTGGAAATGTTGATGGCCTGATGAATTCAGGTGCCGTTCAATGTTGTGTTTCTTAAATGGATGCCATGACAGAACGCTTGTGTCAGCTTGTCATAATGCTCTAATCCGAATTCGACTCTCAACCTTAGGGTCCACCAGTACACAGTATATTATCGTTGAGCCACTTCATGTTATTGATAAGCACACCAACATCAAGCAAACTCCAAGCACACATTTCACTAAGATATTAAGGGACTGTTTTATGAGTACAGATCGTACAGATCTGACAAAAATTGCACTGTTTAATGGATCCACTAAATGATAGCCGTTTATCAATAACAAAATGGTCATGTAGGCAAAATGGGTTGAGACTGTGGACGGTTTGGCTTTTCTATGAAATTATAGGAAAAGTAAACATTTTTTAGAGCAGCAGAAGACCAGGGTGAAAAGATGCATCTGATTTTAGAGGTTATTATGATGAAATAATTTCCGATCCAGGTTAAGGAGAAATAAGGCTATTTCATGCTTTTTTTTAAATAGCGCCACCCTTGGTTTGCAGTAACAAAACGTTACAGAAACAATAGGGGGCCCAGCTGCTCGCTGATCGATCCATAAACAGCTTTATTGGCATGAGAAACACAACATTTTACATTGCCAAAAGCCGGTGAACAATAAAGAGGTCAAAGTATAAAACATTCAATACAAAACCTACAAACATATCAGATATTAGAATATTAAGTACTTTTTATATTAAAAGTAAATTGTGGGATATTTTAAAAATGCAAGTGTCTCCTATAAACAGATACATTAAAGATATCCAGTATATACTATATGGAGGATGTGTGCAATAGTGCAATTATTGTGGAAAATGTCAGTCCAGGGAGATTAGGCTGTTTATGGGGAGTTTGAGGTCCTTCTCTCATCACAACTGGGTCGGTCACGGCGTTCAGATATTCTGCAACTGTGTATTCTCTGTTAAGGGACAAGCATGCAAACTGAATCTGTTTTTTGGTGGTCTCTTTCCAATGTGCCAAACAGTTTTCCTTTTGTTTTCTGATCATTTGGTTTTGCCTGATGTAGTGGTTGTTGTGTGTTGGCCAGTCCCAGGACAAGCTGGCTAAGGAGACACTTTCCTGGATGTCGCTCTCTGTTGGTCACCCAGTTGGTATCGTGATTTGACAAAGGTTATTGCCAATGTCAGTGTCAGTCATCATTTTTGGATGGTTGGTGACAGATAAGAATGTTAATGTTGATAATTCAATGTGATTAAGTTAACTTCATTATGTGAATCAAGGTTTCAATTCCTTCTCAATGTTTTTTCCCCCCACAATTGTGGGGTTGCCCTGAACCTTTAGAGGAGATAGGACTCTGAAGTCCTTTGAGATGACAGCCCAGCACACACATATCTGTCAAGCTTTCTGTCTGTCCCTACATCCTTCAAAACTGCTGCCATCAACCCAATTCTGAAAAAACCTGGTGCAGACCCCTCCAACTTCAACAACTTCCGTCCTATATCCAATCTGCCCTTCATCTCCAAAATCCTGGAAAAGACAGTTGCCTCCCAACTCCATTTTCACCTATCTGACAATTACCTTTACGAACAGTTCCAGTCCGGATTCCGCCCACTCCATAGCACTGAAACAGCACTCATCAAAATCACCAATGACCTCCTAATGGCAGCTGATTCTGGACTACTCACCATCCTCATCCTCCTGGACCTGAGTGCAGCCTTTGATATCATCTGTCACACCACGCTCCGCAACAGACTATCCTCCATTGGCATCACAACACTCTGTTTGATTGGTTCACATCTTATCTTTCTGGCCGTACTCAATTTGTCCAACTAAAGACTTTTAAATCCATCCCCTCCCCCGTCACCTCAGGTGTTCCCCAGGGTTCTGTCCTGGAGCCCCTACTCTTCATCATTTACCTCATTCCCCTCGGCAATATCTTCCGCAAATTTGACATTAATTTCCACTGTTATGCTGATGACACCCAGCTCTACCTCTCTATCAAACCCTCGTCCACTCTCCCGCCCACTTCCCTTACTGATTGCATCTCTGAAATAAAAACCTGGTTCACCTGCAACTTTCTCAAACTCAACAGCAATAAAACAGAAGTTCTCCTCATCGGCACTAAATCAACCCAGACAAAACCTAACAGCTTTTCCATCACTATTGATAACACCTCAGTTTCCCCCTCCCCTCAGGTTCAGAGTCTGGATGTCATCCTCAACAGCAAACTATGATTCCAAGCACACATCACCAGGTCTGCCTATTACCATCTACGCAACATCAACCGCCTCCACCCATCCCTCACACCCCATAACACAGCCATCCTTGTTCACACCCTGGTCACTTCCCACATTGATTACTGTAACTCCCTCCCTTTGGTATCCCCCGTAAGCTTCAACGGGTCCAGAACGCTGCCGTTCACATCATCATCAGAACCCCCTCCATTAATCACATCCCTCCTTGTCCTTCAGCAGCCTCACTGGCTCCCGGTCAAAACCCGCATCCATTTCAAGATTCTGCTTCTCACCTTCAAGGCCCTCCACAACCTCACCCCTCCATACATCTGTGAACTCCTGCACACCACCAACCACCCCCCCACCCCCTCCTGGACCCCCTCCCACCCCACACCCCTACTCTCCGACACTCTCTCCATTCTACTGTAACACCCTCTCCACCTGGGTACATAACCATGTCAATCTAATCATTGCTGCCACACTCCTCTCTCCACCTCTGTAATGAACACCTCCCACCTGACATCCGTAACTCTGACACTCTCTCCACTCTTATGTCCCGTCTAAAAACACATACCGGTATTTATAAACTGAAATCTAATTCATTGTCTCCCAACCATTTCACCCCACTTGTGTAAATTGTTTCAATGTATCTTGTTCTTGTTTTTTTTATGATTGTTGATTTTGTTTTTTTTAAACACTGCCCTGTAAGGTGACCTTGAGTGCTATGAAAGGCGCCCTCAAATAAAATGTATCATTATTATTATTATTATTATTATTATTATTATTATTATTATTATTATTATTATTATTATTATTAGTATTATTATAGTATTATATAGTATAATATATTATATGTAGTATTATTTATAGTATTTGGCTCCATCTCGTGGCCGTCGTCGGTCAGTATAGGGGAAGTGACGTAACACTTTGCTGCGTGCCAATCATCAGTCGCAGCGGACAATTTGAATGTGAAGCAACAGAGAGAACGGAAGAATAACTGAAACACGCTACTTATTCATGTTATTTACCTTCTAAACGAATTTGGATATTATTCCTGACAGCATAAAACAGGTAAGGTCTGTTTGCTGTTGAAGTTAAGGAGCCTTTATTAGACAGAGTTGGTCGGCGGTTAAGTTAAATTCAGCATGCTAGCGTTAACATGAAACCTAACTCTAACCCTGTGTATCTCTAGGCCTGCTTCTGATGATCCCCACCTCTGATCTCTATTATCATTGTCATTATCATAAGATATGGCGAGGGAAAGGGGGCAGAAGAAATCCTTCCAGCAAAGTCTGGACGACATTAAAGAGAAGATGAGGGATAAGAGGACCAAACGGCTGGCTGGTGCCTCAGCCCCAAGAGGAAAGAGGCTCAACAAGGCAAATGGTGAGGGACGACCACTCAATAGACAATGATCCTATGTTCGGTGGATGTTATCTGAAATGGTAGATCATACAGCAATATTACGTTTTTATAAAGTATATAGAAAATCGTGTATTGCAATATACAGTACCAGAATGTATTGCAGCTCATTGCATATATGCTCAAGCAGACCGTGGCGTAGTTAGTTTGATGTTGCATATCCCACAGATGTTTGGATATTAATTTCCTATGGAAAATTGCTTTTTGCTCAATAGCTTATATTATTTACTAATATTTACACGATGCAATGCATGGCATTATGGGGCTACACAAGGAACTGTGCCTACGCTGGATGCTACAATATTGAACAAAAAGCCATTTTCAATATTAAATGAATGGTCTGTCTTTAAAGAGGCACTATACTATGGAAACATTAAAATAGGAGGTGCAAAACCAGTTGCCTTGCATTGCCCAACTCGGTACACTTGGGGGGGAGAGAGCTGAGAGTGGTGGGGTGCATTAAGTCAATGGTAGGCCATATACTTCATGTAATATTGACATCTCAGCATTGGAAACCTGTGAGGCTCAGGATTCTAAAGGTACTCAGCATGTCACTGTATGGTGTGAGTTACAATGACTGTTTTATGCTGATATGCCCCCTCCACAGATGACCACCATTCATTTAAGACCTAACCTGTGCTTGAACTCAAAGGGGTTCTTATTTGATTACAGTATGGATTGTAGGTGAACAGGCATTTTTTCCTCTATCTTCAAAAATACACTGAGAAAAATTGACATACTTTTACATTGACATGTGTCAAAATGTCCTTTATCATTCCATATTGATCTACTTTGACATAGACATATGGGGCTAGGGCTCAGTTGTGCTTCTAAGATCACAACTCTCCTATATTACCCATATTACTAAAATGTTTGTAAATGCCAGGAAGAGAAGAACAACATTCATGCCTTTGTCACTCTGTTACTGTACTAGACACAGTTATTGTGTCTGTTATTATCTGATCTACAGAGTCTCAGCTTTCAAAAGAGCCCATGCACTTGATTATGAGTATGTGAGAACAGTGCAATACAATAGAGAAGTCAAGACAAGTCGGGTTTATTTCTATAGCACATTTAACACAATTTTAAAATGTATATATAAAAAAAATAAAAAATATATAGAAGATAATAAAATACAAGTAATTAATTAAAAGTGAAAGAAAGTGAATGAACAGAATAGTGATAAATAGAAAAGATTTTAAAAAAAAAAATCAAATGAATAACAAAAATACGAATTGATGTTTCATGAAGATTGTATTGTATTGTATTAACTGTAGCAACTGCAGTAATTGCTATCATTGCTGTAACACGGGGAATTGGTTAGCCTAGCGATTGTTGTGTTTGCACTTGGTTCTATGAACATCCTTACTGTACCGATAGCGATATATTGTTGCACTTCTTATGACAAATGTACTTATTATAAGTCGCTTTGGATAAAAGCGTCTGCTAAATGCCCTAAATGTAAATGTAAATGTCAAAAAGAATAATGATGGTCTGAATATGATTATTGACTGGGTGAAACTTAAGAATACTAATACTAGGCTGATGACACTGGTGATACAGTTGATAAAATAAAGATGCTCCCTCAATTTACATCATAAAAATGACACAATGATGATAACAAATGTTACAAGTCCCAATTTAAAAGTGAACATTTATTGAACTTTAAAAAACAATATTGACAAATAGTAAAAATAAATGTCTGTGAATAATGCCGGGAAAAAAACTATCGGCGAACTCAGCAGCCGCTTATTGGCCGATGCCGATACACTTAAAAACCGCAAATATCGGCCCGATATATCGGCCGGCCGATATATCGGTCGATCCCTAATTCTCAGGACCGCAGAGTCACTCACTATCTTCGAAAAAGACTCAAGACTCACCTGTTCAGAGTCCACCTCGACTCTGCATAGCCACCTTCCCCCCTCTGGCCACCATTGTACACTGTATTGTATTGTGTTGTATTGTATTGTATTATAGTACTTAACTGCAACTGAATTGGTTAGCTTAGTGATTGTTGTACTTGCACTTGGTTCTATGAACATCCTTACTGTATCGATAGCGATATATTGTTGCACTTCTTATGACAAATGTACTTATTGTAAGTCGCTTTGGATAAAAGTGTCTGCTAAATGCCCTAAATGTAAAATGTAAATGTAGTGGAGGAAGATTTCATATAGAGTGGAGAAGTCACGCCCATTCCGGTAAAGCCCATAGGACCTATGAGATAAATATGAATGGGTCTCAATGGAGAGATAGTAGTTGGCTTCGCTCAGGAGGTGGAGCAGTTGTCTTGTAACTGAATGGTTGCTAGTTGATCCCCAGCTCCTCCTAGCTCCTAGTGTTGATGTGTCCCTGAGAAAGACACTTAACCCTAACTGCTGCTCCTGAACGAGCTGGCTGTCACCTTGCATTGGTTGACTGCCGTCGGTAATGTCAATATGTGCATTAACCGATGTAAGTCGCTTTGGATTAAAAGTGTCTGCTAAATGCCCTAATTGTAATTGTAATTATTTTCTGGTCCCAGTCTTTATATGCCCTGGATTACACATGTTGTTTGTGGATTTAAATGATAATTTTTCATGCAAAGAAAACTAAACATTTTCGTGAAGAAGTTTGATAATGTTGTAATGACGTCAGTCGCAGGGAGTGTGACATCACATACGAGATGTGTAGTCTTTCTCTTTGTGTTTTTGCTACAGCCTTTTTCTGTACAATTGCACAATAAACGGTCAAACTCTTGATATGAAAAATTATCATTTAAATCCACAAAAAACCTATGTGTAATCCGGGGCATATAAAGACTGGGACCAGAAAACAATTACTTTCCATTGGAACCCATTCATATTTTTCGATCTCATAGGTCCCATGGGCTCTACCGGAAGGGGCGTGACTTCGCCACTCAATGTATAGGGAGGTTATTCCAGAGGCGGGGGCAGCAAAGAAACAAGCCCTATCAGCTTTGGTGTTTAGGCAAGAGTTTGGAACAGACAGTCTAATAGTTACCCATTAAGAACTTTAAAAATAAAAAAGCAAAACTTGCAAATCCATTCTAAATTTGATAGGTAATAGTGAAGTTGGGCCAAGACAGGAGTTATGTGCAACTGATAAGGTGGACACACAGTAGGCGCATTGCAATTTTGGGAAAATGGCCTGTAAGACATATAGTGAGTGTGGTGTGTCTTATTAGTGCTAGCAGAACAGAATTACATTGGTCTGGGTTGTCTGGGTCCCATAACTCGGAAGCTATTGAGCAAAAAGCTGTTTTCCATAGGAAATGAATATCCGAATATCTGTTGAATATCCAACATCAAACTAACTTCACCAGGGTCTCAAGCAGAGAGTTTCTTGGGCCTAATAAGCTACAGTTTAGTTTAAATGTAAAAACATGGCATCCGTATATTCAAATCAAAACTGCTCCGTAATATGCTGCCAAACCCAAAATAAAATAAAGCATTAACAACTACCGGCTCTTCCTTGTCCATCCAGCATGTAACTCGAGAGAGGCAGCATCCTGCAGGGTTGCAGCAGAACACACACAGGCGCTGGGCGCTGGGCCCTGCAGGCGGAGAGAGGAGAAGCTGAGGCAGGGCCCACGGGGTCGTCTGCAGCTGAAAGAGGGGAGCAGCAGGCACTGTTCATCCACCTGCTGCTTCTCAAGAGGAGGCTCAAGGACCAGGAGCTCAAGGACCAGGAGCTCAAGGACCAGGAGCTCAAGGACCAGGAGCTCAAGGACCAGGACGCCACGGCCAGGACGGTGAGGCAGTCTTTGGTGTTTTGATGCCTCCTAGTCCTAGAAGAGCAAGGGGCATGCATGTTAGTAAGTAAGTTAGTCCTCCAAGGTCAGGGGTATATGAGGTCTCAGCAGCTGTTGCCTGATCCTAATGTGTTACCATGGAAGAACGTTGAGTTCGGTCCTATGTGTTTGTAATTCCTTCCTGAATTCCCTTCTCTTCTCTTTTTCTTAGTGTGACTCCACTTCTATTGCAGCTGCCTCCCACAATCCTTCGGAATTGTCAAGGTAAATGTCGCCACTGAAATAATTAATAATCAATAACAATTATAATTCTTTACCAAATGCTGACTCTAGTCATTGTAATGCTTGTTCTTTTTTTACAATATTTAAAGGGCAAACACAGATTACCTCTCACAAAACCCCCTGTGATATCAGAAGAAGAGCCAGCTGTAATTCAAGGTATTCACAAGACTAGTACCGCGTAATACAATTTAAGGGACCTCACACAGCTTTTTAATTTGAACACCTTGTATGTAAAAAAAAGATAATAAAATGACAACCTTTGCAAATGTCTGTCTGGCACACACCGAGTAATAACACTGATGTGTCCAGGACCCCCGGCACCTGAAGAGGCCGGGGAGAGTGCCTTCGTCTTCACCCTGCCCTCCACTGTGGGCGTGAGGCGCCGGAGGGCGGAGAGCTGCACCCGGAGACGCTCCCAGCAGACCCAGCAGCCGCCCTCGTTCAGCAAACCTGGGGGCTCTGTGGACACAATGGCGGAGGGCATACTGGTGGTGGGGGGGTTGTTGACGACGAGCCCCATACACAGTGACTGTAGCGCACGGGACCCAAGAGCCTCACCGCCAGGAGGAGCGACGGCAGGCCCCGCCCATCCTATCGGCTCCGATCAGACCCAGCACTCCACCCCGGAGCCGCTCCCTGTTAAAGCCACACACCGGCCGCAGCCTCGCAAGAAACACACCCAACAGCAACAACAGCGGGCCAAACAAGAGCCCGCCGCGCGGAACCCTGAGAGGTCTCGCAAGGGGGAGCGGGGCCCCTTGAAGAAACCCTGGGAGAACACCAAAGTCCGCAGAACCCGCTCGAAGAGCCGGGACCGCTCTGCCAGACCCCCGGCCACACAGGGGCCGCCGGCCGACAATCTCAACACCTCACTGGGCTTCAACGACACGTTCGACTTCGACTGCGAGGAGGCGGTCCACCTCACCCCGTTCAAGGCCAAGGCCGAGACGGCCGTCCCCAGAGACGGAGAAGGAGCGAGCCCGCTGACGACGCCCCACGCAGGGAACCCCGGGGGGATCCCCCCCGGGGGACCACCCCCTGTCCTCGCCTGAGTCGGAGGGGGAGCTGTATGTCCCTCGGAGGGGCCGGAGGAAACGCAGCTCCCCAGAGAAGAGCAGGACGCTGCCTGGGCGCAGGGGGAGAAGGATCACCAGCGTGGTCCCCCACCCGCAACAGGAAGTGGCCGGTGAGCATTTCAGAATAGTAACAATAATTGTTCATTTTGTTTATAAAGCGATTTCATTTACACAGTCTCAAAGTGCCTTACAGTGCAAAGAATGTCCAAGTAGAGCTAAAAGGGCCTAATAATGCGCGTGTGCGTGTGCGTGTGCGTGTGTGTGTGTGTGTGTGTGTGTGTGTATAAAGTCTTTAGAGACAAGGAAACCGAAAATACTGCTGTGGTGCAAGAGAGCACGGCGCCTCCTTGCCTTGAATCCCCTGATTGGATGTCCTCCAGAAGCCCCGCCCTAAAAACGGCCAACCAGGACAGCCCATCAGGTTAGTCTCGAGGCACCTCTACTGGTTAACATCTTCACTGATGGATGGATGTGTGATCACCCCTTCAGGGGAGGGATAACCGCAACATCAGTACAAGCAAATAAGAATAAAAAAGTTTGTTTGACTCTAGTGACCTCAGTCTAGCCAACCAGTGTATGAAGGTCTCCCATAGCATTCCTCAGAGCAATTTTAATAATATTAATGCATTGTATTTGTGTAGCGCTTTTCTCGCACTCAAAGCGCCTAACGCTTTTAACGTTAGTGTGTGTGTGTGTGTGTGTGTGTGTGTGTGTGTGTGTGTGTGTGTGTGTGTGTGTGTGTGTGTGTGTGTGTGTGTGTGTGTGTGTGTGTGTGTGCAGGGCTCCAGCAGGCGGGCGTGCTGGTGGTGACGCCGGGCCTGAAGGCTGAGATGATGAGGATAGACAGCGTCCTGTCCATCTCCATGGACCCTGCTTCTTCGGACCCCACGCCCCCCGTCTTACCCAACAAACGCCCCCGGAAGACCACCATCATCTGCAAGAAACGTAAGCCCGCCCCCCCCCTCCATGCCACTCTGGGGGGAGAAGGGTGTTATCTGGTATGGCAGTGATTTGGTTTTGTCGCCTGAAACAGGGTTCAATATTAAAGGTCCCATGGCATGCTTCTTTCTGGATGCTTTTATATAGGTGTTAGTGGGCCCCTAATACAGTACTTGAAGACGTTCCATAAATTCCGCCGTGGTGCAGAATTACAGCCACGACAAGCCAGTCCCACAATGGGGGGTCAAGGTGGAGGGTGGGGGTGTTGCCCTGAGCAGCTTGTGGCCATGGTGCGCTCGTGTTTACAGTGGATGTAACGCAATGGCGAGTCGAGGTGCATACAGCTTGTGGCCGTGTTCTGTAAATATCTAGAACACTCCGGGTGCTCCGGCGGGAGTCCTTGAGCTCTATGTTTAAATATCATATTATACATAGATATCATATAATATATATTATCACGGCCAAAAGCTGTGTGCGCCTCCAGATGATATTCTGAATCTCAAACGACTGCGTCTCCGACGTCTCTGGTTCTCCCACCTCGACATCAATCTGAAATAGACTCAACCGCGACACGGAGGAGAAAGGGATTGTTGCCCGCGATTGTCTCCCGCCGGAGCCCCGCTGTCGAGGTACCACTGCCTCGGCAGCGGGTAGCGGGGCTCCCTCTGTTTCAGTCGCTTCAGAATGCGCTGTTTCTGGTGTCTGTAGCTTTAATGCAAATGAGCTGCTGCCCATTGACCAATGAGCTGTCAGAGTGAACCACAGCGGGGAGGAGAAGGGATTGTTGCCGTTTGCGGACTCCTGGAGCTCTATATAATATAATAATAATAATAATATTATATATGGGTATTTATATAATATTATATCACGGCCAAAGGCTATGTGCGCCCGTATGATTTTATGAATCATAAAGACTGCGTCTGACGTCTCTGGCACTTCCTCAACAAGTAAAGACTCGTAGTGGGGGATATCTCGGCCATGGTTGAGAAGAATTGGGGGAAAGGGACTTTGGCCTTGACTCTCTGAAGTCCCATGAACCGCGACATGGAGGAGAAAGGGAGTGTACTCCGGGAGCTGAACTGCCGGGCCGAGCTCCCCGCGCCGGAGCTGCTGGACTGCCGCCGAAGCTGGCAGGTCTGGCGAGGGGGAGTCCGGCGCGGGGAGTTCAGCTCCCGGAGTACACCCGCCGGTGCAGCCGGAAAGCTTCGGCGGCAGTTCAGCTCCTGGAGTACACCGCCAGACTGCCGGCGGCCAAATGGCTCCGGCGGGGGAGCTCGGCGACAGTACGGCAGAAAAAGGGATTGTATTCCCAGAGCTGAGCTGCCGGGCTGCCAGAGAGTTCCCCCCGCCGGAGCTGCTCGTCCACTGGTCCACAAAATCTTAGTGGGAAAGTGAGAGGTAATGGTCAAGTGTGCCTCCTTCCTACGTAGGAGGAGGCGCCGAAACTGACTCCCTCGTTTGGTAACTGTAGGCGGGGTACTTTCAGAAATGCATATCTCACTCGAAAAATCATGTACAGACTTTTTTCAAAGTACGTATGTGTATGGGAGCACCAGAGACCCCAAGGAACACCCAAATCCCAGGAAAAGTGTTGTTCTCATAATATGTCCCCTTTAACAAAACACACACACACACACAAACGTGGCGCTTGTACGTCGTAGCTCCTTGGCGGGCCAAATTCCCTGGGCGGGCAAGGCAGAGAAAGGGGAGGTAACGGGGCCCCTTATGACGACATATTGGGCTTAATTCGAAATCGGAGGGTCTGAGCTTTCATTTTTCAAAGGCGGAGCATGATACCTAGAGCTCGTTTTACACCTCTAGCCACTGGGGGACCATAAGCAGGCTAGGGGAACTCATATTAATGTTAGAAAACATTATAAAGGGAAATGTTCATGCCATGGGACCTTTAAGATCATTTGAGGTTTTACTTTTTTAACTGCCGGCGAAAGAATCAAATCTGATCTTTGTAAACTGTGAGAGAATTGGAGAGTTTCCGATACATTTTGTACAAGATTGATAGCCATGTATCTTTGTTGTTTATTCTGCACAGGTGTAGGCATTCCATTTGTCCTTCCAAAGCTCTGTCTGTGTGTTTTTTCTCAGCGCACAAACTTCCCTTCACCTCCCTTGCACATCCTAATGAACACCCCTTCCTCCCTTTCTCGTTCACCTCTTCACCTGCAGGTGGGTTTGGGTGAAGTCAGTGGGGCGGGGCTTGAGTCTGTGTGATGTGACCAACATGTCCCCCGCAGCCTATTTAAAGGTCCCAGGAGCGGGGTCCCGCTCTTCCGACGGCTCCACGCCCAGCCGCAAGAGACGCTGCACCTTGACGGTGGACTACAAGGAGCCGTCACTCGGCGCGTGAGTAGTGCCCGCGTAGATCGCAGTACTGATGGAGATGCCTTTTTGGATACGTGTGCTGTTATTGTGGCATTATATATCAAAATAAACATACAACAGGTAGTTCCGACTGGTCCCAACCGAGCAATTTGATTGGACAAGAGACGTTCCATGAGTGCTGATATACAGTATAACAGCACTGCGACTTTTTACAGACCTAATCACTCCGCTGTACGGGCGTTCTAATAACCGTTATTAGCTAACGTTACATCAGCTGAAGCGGCGGACACAGAGCAGAGCCTATCGCTCTGACACAGAGTAGCGAGCTTGTGTCTAGGAATGTTTATGTACTGTATATGTGTTGCCTGGCAACAGCCTTGTCTCCCTTCAGTTGCGGAACTATTTCTGTTGGCGGAGCCGAATAAATGATTACTAAACAAACAAATCATAATCTCTTGGTTTCTTAATTACTGTTAACTAATAAAAATGTGCTCGTAGCACTGTTGTATAAAAGCAATATCACACTCGAGGTCGTGCTGTTGTACTGTATATTCAGCACGGTGTGATTATCTACGACCGAATCACAGCCGTGCTGATATACAGTACAACAGCACTCCCTCTCGTGTGATATTGCTTAAATATACCTCGATTCTCATGGATATTAGATATTAGAGATTAGATCAGAACACTTTAGGGTCCACTAACATTGACGTATAAGTATCTTCTACGACCAGTAAGAAACAAAAGTTTGATGAAGGGAAGGGAACGGATGAAGGGAACGGGTATTTGGTTAGGTTCCATGGGTGCCCTATTATCCTTCAGCGTATCGCCAGGGTACGCGTACCCCACATTGAGTGGGTCTAGACGTCGCAGTTACAGGGGATTTCCCATTTCTTGGAGGCCTAGAGCATTTATGTTAAATATCTGTTTCCACCAATCCTGTTTATTCCCACCAATCGGTGTCTTGTAAACAGGTTTGTGGTTGAATGCTGCTGTTGTGTGCTTATAATGGGGTCCATTCAAATTCTTGTGACGACTTGCTGCATAAATGCACATTAGGGACAATGCAGACAAAAAGCTCAAGCAAAGCTAAGAAAATAAAATGTAAAATGTCATTTGCGTGTTAACACGTCCTGTATTCACAACACCGACCCCATGGGATTGTTTGACACGTTTTTTGATTCCCGCTAGGAAACTGAGACGCGGTGACAAGCACACAGACCTGCAGTTCCTGCGGTCCCCGATCTTCAAGCCGAGCCCGGGGGCCCGGCGGTCTGTGAAGGGGGCGTCCGGGAAGAGCCAGCAGCCGCTGCTCAAGTACAACGAGTCCTTTGTGGGATGCCGCTGATGCTTCCGGATCTGGGCTTGTGGATTTCATGAGCTATTTTTTTTATGTTATTTGGAGCAGGCCGGACTATTGTGATTAGAAACTGAAACTACTTTAACAACCTAATGAATAGTAATGAATAGTATTTTTTTAGGTAATTTCTTTTGTAAATGGTTTCTGTGTTCTTGAACTTCATGAAGGGCCTTAACTAATGGGAGCGTTAGAATCCCTAACTTGAGCCCTTTATCGTCCATGTCTTCATTTCATTTAACATTTGTTTTTTGATTTTTAATGATAATAAACATTGAGATTATATATACATGTAAGGCAATACGATCCCCATTATCTAAATATATAAATATTATATCCAAAATTGCTGTGGCCAAACTGGTTTTCAAACTACACACAGACGACACATCGTTTCACTTCTATTTATTCTGTCTATAAAATAAGCTAATGCTATTTCATTAAAGCAAGTTGTAAAAGAGCATGAAATATTTTTCAGACGATACAAAATTCAGTTTTTTTTTTTTGTTCTTTAAGCTCGAAAAGTACAAACATTTCCTTTTATACAAAACAGCAAAAACGACATAGTATTGCACAATCTTTCATTTATCTCCAAAGTACAAAGGTAGCAATCTCAATCTGCAGAAGAAAAAGAATAAATTAAGACCTTTCATAAGCACTATTTCTTTTAAATTAAAGAACATAAATAAGAATAAAACTAGATAATTAAATGAGCTGTAAGTCGCCGGCGATAGGCTTTTTAGTTAACAAAAATAGGTGAAAAAATTTGCCTTGTTAAAGAATGCTTATTATAAAAACGAAAAAGTGCCTTAATTATTCAAAATTTGCCTGATGCAGCTTATCTAGAGGAGCTTTAAGCCCTTAAAGTAAAATAGTCCTACACATTCGAAATACACAGGCTAAGTGCTTAAAATGATTAAAATGTTCCATTTTTTTTTGGCAGGATAAACTTTGTGTGAACACTTAATTCATTTTCGAGTTTTTTTTCCAAGTGGTTGAACGCGATAAATTTGATATGATTGACATCAAACACCATCAGCCTTATTTTTGTTCAAACAAACTGGAACAAAAGAAACAGAAGATCCTCATCTCTAAAGTTCTCCAGTTCTTCACAGGGAACACTAGTTGAGCGATGATTCCGATGGTAAAACATAAGGTTTCTGATCTCTATACCTGAGTCAACAGAGAGGTACAGTGGAATGGAAGGAGTCACTGATGGACTGACACAAAGAGAGCGTAAGGTGCATCTTTGAAACTTGAATTTGTTATTCGTTAGTCTCGGTAGTTCAGCGTCTCTAAACTAACAAGAAGGCGGGGAAGCAGAGAGCCTTATTAAAACATTACCTAAACGTAGTATTTTTGCTGGGGGAGGGCGGAAAGGCTGGTTCGATTTACCAACATCGCTCTGACAACTTGACATGGCTGAAATGATTTCCACGTAAAGCCACTTTTCACTTTCTGTTTCGATGGAAAGTACTGCTAGCTGCATGGCCATCGCCGCATCAAATCACACACAGGGTGTCCGCGCATCCTTAAAAAGTCTTAAAAAGTCTTAAATTCATGTTTCTAAATTGAAGGCCTTAAAAAGTCTTAAATTCGTTACAAATGTCATATGCTGGTCTTAAATACTGTAACTCAAGGTCTTAAATTTGTCGGGCAGGACTATATATTTTTTTATTTTTCCTCGAGGGACTTTTCACGGAGGACCACATGTAGAGAGGCTTCTTTCTTGCTAATCTACATATAATATAAACGATTATCTGCGTGCTTGCTAGCTGAGTCTGCGCCATATGGGTAGGTGCAAATTCAAAGGACCAGTTGGCTGGAAAAAGGAAAACGTCCCGTTTCCGAAGTTGGTGCTCGCGTCGTCTGTTGCCAACCCCCACCATGCGCGGTGTTTTAGGTCTTAAATTCATTCAAGGTAGTATTAAAAAGTCTAAATTTGACTTGCTGAAACCTGCAGATAACCCAGTTTTCGTCATTTTGTCTTCCCTTTTCTATATTGTCTAGGCGTCACATGGCAAGCAAAACATTACAGTTTGCAACCAATCCCAGCCTATTGGAGGACAGCCCGTTGCCCCTGAGAAGGCTGTTTCCCTGCCTGTGTGAAACTTTAGTTGGTCCTGGCTCCTATTAGCGTAAAGTGCCACTCTTAAAGTAACGGGTTCTGCATCCTTGTAACAGCATGCATTTTGATATCTGTCATAAACGCTTTGTGTTTTGAGACCTCAAACATGAAGAAACCCCTCATCTGTCGATGATAACCACACGACCGTTTTGAATGCCAAGATCAATCCCAGTCTCTGGAATAGAAAATAAGCCTGGTGAGGGTCCTAAGATTCAAGATAGTAGTTGTGTTTACTTCCTCAAGGAGACCCGCGTCCTTTAATGGTGTTAGAAACACACTTTTCGCAGTAAGTTGGCACAACTTGTAGTACTCGCTCTCGGGCGGTTGTACTCCCGACAGTTGGTGAAGATCCGCTGCAAAAGACGGCCATGAAGACTGCGAGTGAGCGTAAGTGATCGGCTCTCTCATCGCTCGCTCTCTCTTCAAAGTCGTTGGAGAACAAAGCACCCACAGAATGGCCTTCAACTTTCTAATGAGGCCTCCTCCAGTCCCGATCCCTACCACGAACTACAAGACATGGGAGCTGTCTAGTTTTTCTGAGCAGACATGGCGGACTATCCCATACGTACCACGATGGGGAAAGCGCGGAATACTGTAGTTACCCAGGAGCCTACCGTCTTCTTCACAGGCTCCATGAAGGGCCCAACGGTCTCCGTGACTCAGAACACAACAGAAACATTTGATTTGTGTGCCCTCGATCAAATCAAGTAAGGGCTTCACGCGACCCCCGTAAACAGCCACCAAAGACCAGGGTAAAAGCCCCGCCTGTAGTTTATCTACTAACGAACTAACGTATTTAATAAGAGCTTGACTGTAAATAATATGACATAGAAATACAATGTGAAGCACCTTCACAATGTGGAGGATGTCTCCAGAGTGCGTCACAGTGGCTCTGAATCCTTGAGCTCTTTTCCCTCAACAAATCGAAGAAACGACAGATTGGGAAACATGCAGCTTGAATATGGAAACGGTTTATATCTACATGATTTCTGAAACCAATAAGACGTGTCTAACAGTGTAACCAATCAAATCCCATTTACCCTTGGCCACTTTGCCCCAAGGGTCATCCAGTTGCACCTAGTTGTTAGAATAATTGAATATCATGGCACAGCCTTCACTAGATGAAGAGTAGTCCACAATACACAATGCATCCAGAGGAACAAGGAAGCTCAACGCTATTCCTGGATGCTCTCGATAGAACTGCCGGACTCCTCTTAAAACAGGAAAAGCCCGAATACAGCCTTCCTGATCTGCACTGTTCCTCTCCATCAGCCTCCTGATGATCTGAGGATGGAGAAAGCAGTGTTAAGAAAAAACAGAGCTGACAAAAAAGTCCATCCGAGAAAAGAGCGGAGAATAGTTGGACGGTTTATTTCCCACGAACACATTACAAACACCTCTTTCTGTCTCTTGATGATGACCAGAGAACTCTGTGAGGAAAGCGGGTTCACTCAACAGCCCAATGAGCGGCCCTCCTCGTAGTCCTTGACGATAGCCCACGACTTCGCCCTGAACCTTTAAGTCTTAGAGAAACCCTGATGCACAAGAGAGACAAAGTAGAGAAGATAGGATAGAGAAGCGAGAAGACAGAAAAGTCAGAGAGAGTAGACAAGGCAAGAGTGAGAGAGAAGACAGAGTGGAGGACAGAGCACGAGGCAAGACAGCAGAGCAAGAGACAGAGGCAAAACAGTGAGAGAAGAGACAGAATGAAATCTGTTTGGAGTGAGCAGACGTGTGGTGTGGTGTGTGTGTGTGGTGTGTGTGGTGTGTGTCGTGTTGTGTGTGTGGTGTGTGCGTGTGTGTGTGAGGTAATCAGTAATGCGTTTGATGGATAGGTCCGAACCTGCTTCTTGAAGTAGCCGGATGCGTACCTCGTCTGTCGTAGGTGAGGAAGTTGAGGAGTCGTGCTTATGTGTAATTCCTATCAGGTGGTTATGCAGAGGTCCTAGCCCTGCACAAAGAGAGGTTAACACAAGTCCAACGCCAACCAATCAAGACACCAGCACAGAGGGCGGGGCTGGCCCTCCACCTTGACCTGTCTCATTGACGCTAACAGCGCAGAAGAACGAAATCTCCGGAA
>OLKM01002048.1:0-14323 GCA_900291075.1 Melanogrammus aeglefinus | reverse complement strand
TCTTAAAATTGACTTTGCTGAACCTCCATGACCCAGCTTTTCGTCAAATTTGTCCTTTTCTACATTTGTTCTAGCGTCACATGGCAAGCACATTACTATTTGGCAACAAATCAGCTATTGGACGACAGCCGTTCCCCTGAGAGGGGCCTTTCCTGCTGTGTGAACTTAAGTGTCGGCCTATAGCGTAAATGCATCTTTAAAAGTAACGGGTTCTGCATCTTGTACCACGCAATGCCTTTGATATCTGTCATAAACGCTTGTTTGAGACCCAAACCATGAGAAACCCTCTCATCTTGTCGGATGATAACCACACGACGTTTGAATGCAAGATCAATCCCATCTCGGATAGAAACCTAGCTCCGGTGAGGGTCTAGGATTCAAGATAGTTGTGTTACTTCTCAAGAACCCGCTTAATTTGGTAGAAAAACTTTCCAGTAAGTGCACACTTGTAGTACTCGCTCTCGGCGGGTTTGTACTCCCGACAGTGGTGAAGATCCCTTCATTCGCCATAAGAGCTTGCGAGTGCGTATGTATCGGCTTCTTCATCGCTCGCTCATCGTCTCCAGGTCTGTCTGAGAACAACACCACAGAGCTGCACTCTTCTAAATGAGGCTCTACCAGTCCGATCCTACCACTGACACAAGACATGTGAGCTGTGCTAGTCTGAGCAGACTGGCGGACTCATCCATACGGTACCATGGGGGAAGCAGAACTTGGTAGTACCCCAGGAGCCTCCGTCTCTTCACAGGCTCCATGAAGGGCCAAGCGTTCGGTGATCTAGGACACAACAGAACATTTGATTTGTGTAGCTCGATCATAATCATCCTGAAAGGGCTTCACGAACCCCCGTAGACAGCCACCCAAAGACCAGAGTAAAAGCCCTGTAGTTACTACTAACAACACTATTTAATATAAGAGCTTGACTGGTAATAACTACAGTAGAAATACATGTGAAGCACCTTCACATGTTGGAGATGGTCTCAGAGTGCTGTACAGTGGTCTGAAATCTTGAGGCTCTTTCCTACAACAAATCAAAACGACAGATTGGAAACATCAGCTGAATATGGAAACGGTTATATCTACAGATGTTCTGAGCAAGTAGAGTGTCTACAGGTGTAACAACTCAAATCCCATTTACCCTTGGCCTTTGCCCATGGGTTTCCATCCAGTTTCACCTGTTGGTTTAAATAATTGAATATCATTGGCACAGCCTTCACTAGATGAAGAGTAGTCACAATACACAATGCATGAGAGGAACAGGGAAGCTCACGTATTCCTGGGATGCTCTCGATAGGAATCTGCCGGACCCTCCTTAAAACAGGAAGGCCCCGGATACACCTTCCGACTCCAGCACTGTTTCCTCTCCATCATTCTGATGATCTGAGGATGGCGAGAAGAGCAATGTTTAAAAAAAAAGCAGCTGACAAAAATTCCCATCCAAAAAGAGCGGAGAATAGTTGGGAGGTTTATCCACGGACACATGTACCAAACACCTCTTTCTGTTTCTTGATGATGACAGAGAACTCTGTGTAGGGGAACGCTGGGTTTCAGCTCACACCCATGAGCGTGGCCCCTCGTATCCTTGAGTTAGCCCACGTACTTCGCCTTGGGAACCTTTATGTCTTTAGAGAAACCCTGATGACAGAGAGAGACAAGGTAGAGAGATAGAGATAGAGAGAGCGAGAGACAGAAAAGTCAGAGAGAGAGACAAGGCAGAGTGAGAGAGAGACAGAGTGGGAGGGACAGAGAGAGGCAAGACAGCATGAGCAAGAGACAAGGCAAAGTGAGAGAGAGACAGAATTGAATCTGTTTTGGATGAGCAGACGTGTGTGTGTGTGTGTGTGTGTGTGTGTGTGTGTGTGTGTGTGTGTGTGTGTGTGTGTGTGTGTGCGTGTGCTGTGTAGTAATCAATATGCGTTTGATGGATAGGATCCGACCTGCTTCTTTGAAGTATCCGATGGCGTACTCGTCTGCGTAGGTGAGGAAGTTGAGGATGTCCGTGCTTGATGTGGTAATTCCTTCAGGTGGTTCAATCAGAATGGGTGTGCCATAGCCTGCACAACAGAGAGGTTAACAACAAGTCCAAACCACCAATCAGATGAACAGCACAGAGGGCGGGCTTGGCCTCACCTTGACCCTGCTCATTGGACGTAAAGCGCAGAAGACGATCTCGGTGAAGCCCTGGGAGGGAAACATCCGAAAGCAGATCCCTCCGATCACTCGGCCGTCCTTGATCTCAGCGACAGCGTCTTGTGCTTCCTGTACAAGAGGAAGTTTCAAGTTCCTCTTTATAATGTCGACACATTGAAGATATCAGAAGATACATGCATAGAGTATGGCAAATCATATAACTGCTGAACCGCAGGAAAATAAATGACATCCTTGAGATGATAACTTTGGCTTTGTGGGTTTTTAACTAACGCGGTCTCCTGACCTTGGAATTATATATTTCGTTTTAGAGATATAGATAAGTAGCTTAAGATTAAGATGACAAATCCATAGACCAAGATAAAGTCGGCTTTCCAAATGTGCAACGCATACAGAGAAGTCCCATATGGGATGGATCCAGAAACTATCTCTTCTCAACCCCTCACAGATGAGCTCAACGTGAAATTGGCAGTCCACTCACGGGTCGAACACCAGCCGGGTGATGTACTCCTTGGGCATGCGGGGCAGCTGGTGGGAGAAGACGTTCTGGAGGCCTACCAGCCACATCAGGATGCTCTTGTTGGGCTTCTGGTTCAGTGAGTTCCCGATGACATGGAACTCGATCACCCCCCTGCGCTCCTCCAGCCGCGCTGCCTCGTCACGCGCAGAGTGAGCTGACAGCAGGTTGGTCTGAGGAAGAGGACTTGTTCTTCATGACCAAAACCGGGCGGTCCACTGTTCATCCACACAATCATTTACTATTGTGGTCCCATATAGTTGTTATTCTGTGACATGTGGGTGTTTGGTCATGTTGTGGTCACGGCACAATATCCAAATGGTCTGACAGTAAGGGTTGCGATTTGAAGTTGTTCATCATGATGAATGGCGCAAGTATATTCATGCATATTGCAGTTTCCTAAGGTAATTGGCAGACCTGTTGAAATGGTGACCTTCCAGCCTTGTTATAAGCGCCACTGATGTGTTTATTCTGGCCCATCTTTTTGGATTCCCCAACCTCATTTTACAACTCTAAAAGCCTGCCGATTTTTTAAAACAAAAAGTCAGGTTAAAACCAATAATAACACTAACGAATACAATAAGGTTCCTTTGTTCTTCGTAGGACCCCTAATAATACTAACGATTACACAAGGGGTTCCTACGGTTTCGGTAGGACCCTAACTAAAGTACCCAAAATATGAGATAGGTTATCTAGAAGGAAACAAATTAATGGCTAATCAAGGAATAATACGTAATTATTATGTAGTGCGTTGAATGTAGTGAATCAACATCATCGATAGTTTGGGCAAAAACAAAACAAGGCTTTGGTGTAACTGTCAAAGGAGCTAAGGGGAAGACCCCAGTCCCCAGTTACCTCTGGGATGGCGGCCGGGTCGGCGATGGTGGCCATGACCTCGTTGATCAGCTCCTGGGGGATGTCTCCAACCACTCTCTGCCTCTTGGCGTCCTCGTGGGCGAGGGTCTCCGAAGGCTTACGCTTCTCTCCAACTACACAGAGAACAAAACAGACACAATATCTTTTTTCTTTCTTAAAAATATATGGAGACAATAGTTAAAGGCGCAATGTGTAAGATGGAGGCCCTCCCAATGAGTAGGTGGGACACAGAATTAAAAGAACTCAATAAAGCTCACCTAACGTGGGACGGGTTTTGGCAGGGTCGATAGTACGATTATATATTACACAAAAGACAGGTTACTGTGGGAGTAGGTATCTCAGGAGGTAGAGCGGCTTTACTGGTAACCGCAAGGTTGCTAGGTCGAACCCCGGCACCTCCTAGCTGTGTCGAGGTGTTCCTGAGCAAGGGATAAGCTGGCTGTCGCCTAGCATGGTTGACTCCACCGTGAATGTTAAGCAATATTGTAAACGCTTCGGATGAAAGCGCTATATAAAGTCCATTTACCAGGAACTGATGGCAAGGCTTTCAGCATCACTGTCAATCAGCGTTGACTACAGATACATCCAGCTTTATAAGCTAGTTGTTGCAATATGAGCCAACAAACAAACTGGAGAGTGTGTGAGAAATGTATCAGTTCACAAAAAACTACTGATGGAAAACAATTAAAAGTTTGATGTTGCGCCCACGCTTCAAATATTTCTGAATCATGAACTCATGTGTATGTTCGCCATCAGCTCCTGGTCATTATGAGTACCTGTGCTCATCTCCAGTAGAGACACCATCTTCCTCGCAGGACTAACGCTGCCACAGCTCGCAATCTCCACCTGGATGGGACTGGGACTGTAGTACAGCGGTCTGGCCACCGGGGATGCACTGATCACTGCAACACAATATAAGTCTGTTCAAGCAAGTGTTGCAAATTTGGAGGAACCAGCCAGTGTTAGCTAGAAAGTCTCCAACCAAAAGCTACTCCAGGCCCCTCCCAAAGTCACTCCCTTGAAACACATGAGATCCCCCTGCCTGACTGGAGGACAGGTCCAGAGTCAGTGTTGGGGAGAAGAGCACACCTGGGGAGAAGAGTCCTTCGATATAACGTGCATCGATATAGCGCGACTTCCACTATAATGCAGGGCTTGCTTGGACCCCAATTTTGGGGGCACGATATAATTAGAAATGTTTCCCTAGAGCTTAAAAATATTAACCACATTCACAGAGATAATATTATAGGAAGAACTGAGCCTCCCTGAAAGTGAGGGAAGCAATAAGAGGGTTTGGAAACTGAATTGAAATGGCTGGAGACCAAGGACAGGTTTTCCATCTAAATGTAGCTGATTTTGCTCAGAATATACGCAGTATGCAAACAGCAGTATGAAACAGCGGAGCACAGCGTCTTTTGGAGATTTTTGTAGTGCCTTTTTTTTTTTTTACCTCCACACTTAATTCATTTAGATGTGTCGTACTTTCTATAATAACATTGTACTGCTTGCATGTGGCTTTTTCCACGTAACTGTAATTAAACCAAATAAATATGTACTGTGTTTTGGGCGAAACAATGTGAAATAATGAAATACTCGCTATAAGGTGATCTGGGGAATATTGCAGTCGTTCAGGTCCCCGACCCCCTCGTTGTAGTGAAGGTTAAGTGTGGCCGGTGATTCAGGGACCCGATGACCACGCTATAGGTTAAGTGTAGGTCAAGGTTTGGTAGACATGCAGTTAGGCCATCCCATCATTACATTCAGGCTCAATTAAGTTATTTCTGATTTATTAATTAGTGTCGGGATGCAAAGAGAATTATAAAAAATACGGCAAATGTTACTTCAAAAATAAATTGCATACCCCAGCTTTACTAATTTTCCTAAAATTGTGATTTCTTTCCAATATGGTGTGTGTATCCTCAAGAAATACACCACACAGTTCATTATTCAGAATCAAGGTTTCTTTTTTTCTCTGTTCCTGATTGCATGGGGTTGTGGGTGCAGGTCTCACCTGTGTGGATAGGGATCTGTAGTCCCGTTGATCCTAACAGGAACTCTTGGCTCCAGATGGGGGAGCTGTGGCTGTACACCTCCTCCTCCAGCATGGACAGGAATCTAGGCCAGAGGTAAACACAATATTGTCAGTGCAGCTCCACAATGCATTCCCTTGTTTTAGAATAAAACAGTGACTCTGCAATAGTTTCCTAAAAGTGACCTCAACTAAACCTCAAAGCAGCTGGTCGTACTCGAAGTAGTTCCCGTTAGTCCACAGATAAATCATTTCAATTGTATGACATGGTCATATCTTTACACACTGCTAAATAAAAGGAAGATGTGTGACCTGAGAATCCTTCTCAGAGCTTGAGAACATTATCAAATAAAATACATATTCATAACTTATACGGTTCCATAATTATAAATAACTCAATTAGATATGTACAAGCCGCCTATAACTTGTAAATAATCAACAAACACCAGGGTTGGCTGAATGAATGATATGAAATGACCATTTTTCATTGTCCTGTCTTGAGTGTGTGTGTGTGTGTGTGTGTGTGTGTGTGTGTGTGTGTGTGTGTGTGTGTGTGTGTGTGTGTGTGTGTGTGTGCGTGTGTGTGTGTGTGTGTGCGTGTGTGTGTATGATTTCCTACTCTGGAAAGTGTGTGAGGATGTGTGTGTGAGTGTGATCTCCTACTTGGGAAAGTGTGTGAGGATGAGGGTGCGTTTCTCGGGGGGCAGTTTGTCCTTCTCCTGCCGGGCCTGCTCCAGCAGCTGCTTCCTCATCACGGTGAAGACGGAGCGCAGCAGTGTGCAGCCAAAGATCTGTGTGGTCTCATAGCGGGGGAGACTGTCGCAGAACTGAGGCACGTTGCAGTAGCACAGCCACCTGGAAGGAACAGTGCATCACATAAAAAAAAAGACATATATATCAATTTTTATAAAAAGATTATATTTATTTTATAATTTAATCATTTATAAAAGCGACAGGCAGTTCATTTTAAATACATGAAAAAAAAGGCACCTTAACCATGCACCTTATGGAAAAATACCCCCAGTGGTGCTCATCCTCCCCCCCCTCTCGGGTACCCCTGGGGGTATTTTTCCTTAAGGTGCATGTTCCATAAGATGCAGTCAGACGGACACAAAGGTGCAGTCGGACGGACACAACGGCAACGGACCTAAGCAATGGACAACCGACTGAGCAAGCAGTGTACATGCGGTAAAATCTGCAAAAACACCCACGGCCTAAAGATCCACCAAGCGAGGTCCCCGTTGGGAGCAGAAGCAACATAATGCACAGGTTTTCAACCTGCTGAGACGCAGGAGGGACCAGGCCCGGGGTCACCTCATATTGCTCGGAACCTTAAGTGTTGGGAGCTAATCCCTTGAGCATCAAATCTGACAGGAGGCGGATCAAATGGCCAGCAGCTAGCATGACCTCATTGTGGAAGCAGTTTGACGATGATGTCAACCAAATTCTGGAGGCAACGGTAAAGGGAGGGGCCGACAGGAATCTACAAGCTATGACAAAAATCATTTTCAGTATCGCAGTTGAGCGATTCGGTGGGGAGGAAAAGAAGAGCTCCGGAACAACTTTCTCAAAGAACCAAAGAGCTGTGAGGATCCATAACTTCAGGCAGGAGATGAAGGCACTGAAGTCCCAATACAAGGAGGCTGTAGACGAGGATTGCAGTGGCCTGGCCCAGCTTATATCCATCCTAAGGAAAAATATCAGGGTTCTCCGCCGGGCCGAGTGGCATCGGAGGCGGCACTGTGAAAGAGCGTGGAAGTGTGCTGCCTTTAGCTCCAACCCCTTCAAGTTCATCAAGGATTTGTTGAGGCAGAAGCGCAGTGGGAACCTCGCAGGAAGACATAGACCAACATCTGAAGCAGACATACAGCGACCCCGCAAGAGAGCAGGAGCTGGTATAAGAACTGTCCCAAACTCCTGCTGCTGCTGCGTCTGTAGAAAAAAATTCAAGTATTCAAATGCAAGTATTCTTGAGAAGAGGGAGGATCCCAGATCAATGGAGAGTAGCTGAAGGGGTGTGGATCCCGAAGGAGGAAAACTCCACCCAACTGGACCAGTTCCGCATCATCTCCCTACTGTGTGTCGAGCCAAAGATGTCACTCAGCACTGTTTCCAAATGGCTGTGTACCTACCTTGAACAGAACACCTACAGCCCTTGATTAGGGAGGCAAGAGAGAACAAGGGCAACCTGTTACTATTGTTGATTGACCTGGCAAATGCATTTGGCTCCATTCCACAAGAGTCTGTTCAGCTCACATTGCCAAAATATCGTGTCCCTAGCAAGTGTGGAGAACTCATTGCTAATTACTACACCAATTTCAGGATGAGGGTTTCTTCGGGAGCAATAACATCACGTTGTGACACTATTCTGCCTAGCCATGAACATGCTCACCAAGTCTGCTGAGCCAGAGTGCAGAGGGCCCCTATCGAAATCAGGTCAACGGCAAGGACCCATCAGGGCATTCATGGATGACCTCACAGTCATGACAGAATTGGTCCCAGGCTGCCACTGGATTCTGAAGGGACTCGAAAAGGTGATGGATTGGGCCCGGATGCGATTCAAACCAGCCAAATCATGGTGCTGAGGAAAGGAAAGGTGGAAGACAAGTTCCGCTTTAACATCGCAGGCACAGCCATCCCAACCATCTCAACCATCTCAGAGAAGCCATTCAAGAGCTTGGGCAAGGTTTTTGACAGCTCTCTGAGAGAAACAACATCTATTCAGTTGACCTGCACTGAGTTGGATGGCTGGTTGGAATCCGTGGACAAGTTAGGCCGACCTGGAAAGTTCAAAGCATGGATATACCAACACGGCATTCTTTCAAGGATCCTTTGGCCCCTCCTTGTCTATGCAGTCCCCATCTCAACAGTGGAGACCTTAAAGAGGAGGGTAAGTAGCCACCTCCGGAGATGGCTTGGATTACCGAGGAGCATGAGCAGCCTCGCACTCCACTGGAAAACCAATAAACTGCAACTGCCCTTCAAATCCTTGGAGGAGTTTAAGGTAACAAGAGCTAGAGAAGTTGTTCAGTACAAGGACTCACGTGATCCGAAGGTGGCTAAAGCAGGGATCCAAGTGAGGAATGGAAGGAGTTGGCTGTGGGTCGGGTTAGCTCAGGAGGTAGAGCACTTGTCTTGTAACCTAAAGGTTGCTAGTTCGATCCCTAGCTCCTCCTAGCTGAGTGTTGATGTGTCCTTGAGCAAGACACCTAACTGCTCCTGACGAGCAGGCTGTCGCCTTGCATGGTTGACTCTGCCGTCGGTGTGTCAATGTGTGCATTAACTGATGTAAGTCGCTTTGGATAAAAGCGTCTGCTAAATGCCCTAAATGTAAATGTAAGGAAGTTGAGGGCAGAGGTCGCAGTTCAAGAGGCAGGGGCAAGGATGCGTCGAAGGAGCATGGTGGGAGTGGTCACATGAGGCAGGTCTGGGCTAGGCTCCTTTCCAACTTCCCAAATGAACAGCAGCGTGAAGGAAGGGTGCCGCCTTGTTCAGGAGGAGGTGAGAGCTGCAGTGGAAGGACCAAGAACCGTCAAGGCAGTGGGAATGAAGCAACAGGGAGCTTGGACAAGATGGGAGAACACGGTTGAGAGGAAAGTGACCTGGGCGGAGCTTTTGAAAGCCGAGCCTCACCCTCATCCATATGATGTACTTTCGAGCCCATCAAACCCGCAGACTTCGGGCTTAGTCGAGACACCAGCATGCCCGTTGTGTTCCAAGCGAGGAACCCTCAAACACATCCTGCTGCTGCACCAGGGCCTTGGAAATGGACTGTACCGCTGGAGGTGTCACACCAAATTTGTACCGGCTGCCAAATTTGTACCGGGTGACGTAATCCATTCAAACCTGCCTAGCAACAGATGACCGCGCCGCGGACGATCGCGAGATGACCGCGGACGATCGCGAGATGACCGCGGACGATCGCGAGATGACCGCGGACGATCGCGGTTTACTAGCTTAATGCGATTAAACAATAAAATCCAATACGAATATAAAGTTAGTAACTCTAATAAATGTAATTAGGAACGCTAATAAATGTAATGTGTTATCTGTCTGGTCGCGTTCCGTGAACTATATCGAGAATGTTCGCGAACTTTCCTACGTCATTCGACGCGATCGTCCGCGGTCATCTGTTGCTAGGCAGGTTTGAATGGATTACGCCACCCGGTACAAATTTGGCAGCCGGTACAAATTTGGTGTGACAGAGGCATGATTAAGTTCTTAAGACCTTCGCTGAAGTCATCAACGAAACGGCTCGCGTTTCCACCGCCGACAGTAACCTTCTGGTAGGGGGGGGGGGGGCTTTCACCGTTTCGCCAGTTGTCCTTGAAGATCGCAGATCGTTCGGCATTACATTAATTAATTTGCATGCCAGTTTTAGTTAATTTTATGCTGTGTATTCTCTGTGTAAATCCATGCACCGAACCACCATTCAAGACAAATACATGTATCGTTACACCCCTAATGTTAACAGCAAACATCAGGCAGTTGAAACTAAAATACCTTCCAGCTGGAAGTCACCTGGACAACGAGGTTATCCAAAGTTGTTGTTTTTTTTGTCTGTGAGCACATTTCAGAAAGGTCCGAAAAACTCTCAGTTGTACTGCATTCCCGCACATCCTTTTAACCAACTCAACATCCGCCTGGAAAGTCCCAATGGAGTTAGTACTGGTTAACAAATCAATAGGGCGTCTAAAGTTTGTGTATAAGTTTGTCTTAACCATTTATAACCCCAAAATAAATATACAAATATTTTTTGGGCATGCACTTAACTGTCCGATGTATTTCAGTCCAGGCTGGAATGACTATGTTTAGAAGAAAACACTAAAGCCCTTTTTAGCATACCAGCATAGATCAACTCTGCTCTCTGGGTGCAGGCAGGAGTGTGGTGTACCTGGTGTAGTTGGCTTTGTAACCAGCAGCGTCCTCGTTGGGCCCCCTCTGCCGTCTCTGGGATGGTGTCTCCAGCTGCCAGTAGTTGATCTGGTTCAGGACATCTTGGCCAGCTCCACGATGGTCTGCCGCTCCTTCGACGGAAGGTGGCTGAACTTGTATTGCACAAAGCTGTTCACGCCCTATACAAGAGACCACAGAGAAGGTAAGATACCTGATAAGCTTTGAGATGAACTGATGCGTATGAGTATAGTGTTGAGTGGAGATGGTCTGGATGAGCCTGGTTCCCTGTTTTGTGTGTCAGGAACAACTGTGTGGGCATGTTTTTGCATGTTCTTGCCTGCTCTATGCTGGGTCTCTCAAAGGGAGGATTATCATGGGCCTCCAACATGGGCTTCCCCATCTGGAGAATGGACTTCCTTAGAAGCTGTTGGCAGAGGGAGGGAGGGAGAGAGAGAGACAAAGCAGGAAACAGGTGTGTAAGTTGTCATCTCCAAGACACTAACAGGCAGGAGTGGAACTTTTTTTTTCTATGTTGTTTTTTGGACGGCGTAACAGATGCTCACTTTGAAGAGGGAGAAGTACACTTGTTTGGTGTCGGCATCTCCCTCTTTGTGCACACAAGTGTAACAGGTACTCCACGTCCAGCACGATGCCCAGCAGTCGGTTCATCTCGTCCTCCGAAACGTTCTCCAGGTGCGTCACATGGTCACCTGAAAAACAAATCACACAAATAATGTACACAACCCTTTTTTAAAGAAATTACCACTTTAATTACTAGCTACTTGTGTCGTCAATTGAGGCCGTGTTGTGGTCTATGTTGATACATACCAAGAGTGTGTGAGCAGCTTCGACAGGGGTCCTGCAAGTTGACGGCGTTCGACTGCTGGTCGGTCCTCGGTGGTGTAGGAGGAGGGTTTGGACTTTTCCAGCCATTGCACTTGCAAGCCCCTTCAGCCTGCACATTGGCAGAAAGATGGGGGGAAGAGGTGTTTCAACCTTGGTACGCTGAGTGTAGTTCACAGCAGGACATAGGATAGACAACGTTTCAGAGCCGTTCCACCTTACATTTTGGGAGGGATTCTCTAAGGTGGGCGCAGGGTGAGCTGTGAGGTGGGCATTGAGGTGGGTGTAGGGTGAGCATTGAGGTGGGTGTTGGGTGTAGAGTGAGCACTGAGGTGGGTGTAGAGTGAGCTGTTAGGTGGGGGTAGGTTGAGCACTGAGGTGGGTGTAGGGTGAGCATTGAGGTGGGTGTAAAGTGAGCTGTTAGGTGGGGGTAGGTTGAGCACTGAGCTGGGGGTAGGGTGAGCACTGAGCTGGGTGTTAAGGGCTGATTATGGTCCCTCGTTCCCGCAACGCAATAACCACGCAGACGCTTCGACGCAGTCGCAAACCTTTACGGTTCCACGTAAGGTTTTAGTAAGCCGACCAATCACAGCCCTTGCTGCTTAGTTATGGAGCCAAGTTTCCTGCCGAAGTCAAACCTGAAAAAAAAAAATTCAAAGGCTTTTAAGGCCCTGTCCACACGAACCCGGGTATTTTTGAAACCGAACTTTTATGAACCGCGGTTAAAAAATTTTTTGCGTCCACACCACCGGTTTTCATAAAAAATAACTCCGTCCACACGAGACCGCAAATCCGCCTCAAAACGTGCATTCCAAAGCAGTAGGTGGCGATAGCACTCCAAACAGGAAGGCCATTTAGCCAATCACAAGGCTGGAAAACAACAACAATGGCGAACCGAGGCCGGACAGATTCCTTCGTGTGGACGGAAAGTTACTCATGAATTTAAAATAAGAAGAATTCAAGAAAATGTGGATTGGGAGTCGTGTCAGTCCAAGATGATAATCTGATGATCTGATGATAGTCAAGTGATACATTGGTCTCCATGGATACTACTTATAACTGTTTAGCGTCGACGCACAGTGTTGACGTCAAACAATGTCGACAAGGAACCAAAAAACTGCGGTTTTCCCGCGTCCACACGTGACTGCTGAAACCGGAGTTTTCGAAAAGTTCACCCTGGACTCCGGTTACAAAAAACTCCGGTTTCAGGAGCCGACAACTGCGGTTACGTGTGGACGAACTGCGAAACCGTGTAGAGAAACACACGGTTTCAAAAAAACCGGGTTCGTGTGGACGGGGCCTGGGTTGGAAAACTCAACACCTTGTAAAAAAGGTTTTGCAACACTGAAAAACGAGATTATAACCTGAAAAAAATTCATACATTCCAATCACATGACCGGGCTGTGCGTGATTGACAGTGCTCTGCCGATGACAAGAATAACAAGCGGCCTTCGCGATTGATTTTGATTTCCATTTTCTGGAACCATGGCTGGGAGATCTTGATTTCCATTTCTGGAACCATGGCTGGGACGACATAACGCTGCCAATATTCACGTGGCTCAAAGCTGCGCATGTGTGGTAAAATCCTCTAAAAAGTCAGTGCTAGAAAAGTCAGTTTCTGAAAGAATACAATTGCAATGGCGTAAAACGTACACCTTTACAATTTTATAAAAAAATAAAATATTCAACCCTTTCAAAAACTTATTTGCTCAATGTATGAAACACCTGTTTGCAAAGAATCCCATTTACAAGGGTTTCAAAAACCGGGAAAACAATGAAATAACACTGTTAGTAAAACACAGTCCAGATTGAAACTCTGCAAATGCGCTGGTGACATTTTTGTGAACCTTGAAAAATAATGTTTGTGAAAAAAAAAATACTGTGTGAAAATGATGGAATTAGAATAAAATAGAACAACAAAATCATGTTTACAGATGTTTGAATTTTTTGTTTGAATTTTTTTTCGGCCTATAATCTCTCTTTTTTCAGTGTTGCTAAACAAAACCTTTTTTACAAAGGTGTTGAGTTTTCAAACCCAGACTTACAAGCCTTTGAACTTTTTTTTTTTCAAGGTTTGAATTATGGCAGGAAACTGGCGCCCATACTTAGTCGCCCCTCGACCGCAAGGGACGGTCTGCAAAGGACGTAAGGGGTCCGTATCCGTAAACCCCTTGCGTTGCAGGAACCGTGGGACCGTAATCAGCCCTTTTAGGGTGAGCACTGAGGTGGGTGTAGGGGTGAGCTCTGAGGGGGTTGTGTAAGAGTGTAGAGTGAGCACTGAGGTGGAGTAGTGGTGGAGCTCTGATGGTGGGTGTTGGCATGATGAGCCCTTGAGCAGCAGCACGCTGTTTCTGTTCGCTGGGGCAGCCCTGGCCTGGCGCACCAGAGAAGCAGCCAGTGTGTCCTATATAGGGCAGCCCTGGCCTGCGCACAGAGCATGCGCACATTAAAACATAACACACACTCCGCCCCCTCCAGCAGCTGTCACCCTGTCAAAACAGAAAGACGCTATCTCTTCTCTGCAGATATATTTAAGAACTCGTTCAAAATGCGATATGCAAACAACACAAGTTTAAAAGACGATAGGCAGACAACGCCGCTTTCATAGTGGAAATGACTGGTGTTTTTCACAGTGCACAAACACAGGGTTAACAACACTCCCAAAGGAGCTGACTGAGCGCCAAGCCAGTGTTTACACTTCCTTCGAACCCCCCGTCAAGAGCGAGAGCGAGAGAGACGAGTAAAGACTTAGAGGCTGAACGAATATAAGGGGGAGGGGGCTCATCCATTGGCAGTGTAATGGCATAATCCGTATTTTAAATTATATTTTATCAATTTCTGTATGCAAGCAAAAGAAAAATAAAATATGGTACGCCAATGGCTTCCTCTGCTGCGCGTTTGCAATTTAGAAACTGTCGCTGCCCAGCATGAAAAAAGGGTTTAAAGAAGAAGAACACTTTTCCAAAACATCTACCATTGATCGCGTATATATCTAAACATCACATACTTTGCAA
>OLKM01002047.1:73621-88102 GCA_900291075.1 Melanogrammus aeglefinus | reverse complement strand
CATATTAAAAGAACGTGTTCGTCGGATTCAGAGTTCCTCAAAGTGTTCTTCCAACGTCCACGACTACCTCCTCAGTTGAGTCCCACAGAGCTCCATTCAACTATTTACTGCTACACAGCTTGCACGTTCCCCCGTTCACTACCTGATGGGCCGATGTCTTCCAGAAACACCATTAGATGCCCGACCGAAAGTCCTTCTCCATTGGCCTCTCCGAACTTCTCCACACCCGCGCTTAGCTCCGACACGGCAGCGGCGCAGCCTATTCCAGCGCTTCAGACTCGTGCCACCTGCGATCAGTGAGTGCTGAGGTACAGCGATGATGCCTCAGACCACATCATTGCAAAGAGCACAGTGCCGTGATCCTCAGGCCACCGACACTGCAACCCTCCACTTACCGCCATTGACGCCTCGATATCCTGTGCCATGAATATCACACACAGGATTGGTGACAGCGCAGGCTTCTGGCGAGGCCAACACCACCGGGCAACGGCTGACTGGCTCTGCCACAGAACCCGGGACAAAGCTCTCGCTTTGGGAGTGTGCAAGATTGATTGGCCCTGAAGGAGAACTCCGTCTCCCATTCCCCGTGCACACCTCCCTACAAGTTTGTTCTCCCAGGGTGATGCCGTCGATCTGCTTTCTTCCATATCCTCAATCACACAGTAACCACATGTAGATGCGGTTAGCCGGTTCTCACCAGCCCACTCTGCTTTCGCCGAGAGTGAAAACTCTTGCTGCGTCAGATTCAGGTTGCACGGTGCGAAAACGGATTGTCTCTCTTCAATTCTAGCGGTACTCGATGGACCTGTGCACGATCAGCACATCCTTTTGTCCGGCACCTGAGGTGTATATTATGTCCAGTCATGGTCTTAGGCGATATGATAGTTCCAGTTAATGTAGCACACTCGTGGTTCTAGTCTGGGAGGGTATCATCACCCCAGTATGCCACTCCTTGTGGCATGTACCCGACTCCCATGCCTAATGTTGAAGATGCCGTGTCAAGATAGGGAGTCGCTCTCACCGAGAGCTTTTAGCATTTCTTGCTGGGTTCTCAATAATGCCGTGAGCTACTTTTCATTGCGGAGATGTTTAACTACCTCAGTGACCTCCAGCAGGGAAATTGACGATGAAACCACCTTAACCTCAGCTTCTGCCTCCATGCGTAGAGAGGCGACTTGTTAGTCGGGGTTCAGACTTCCTTCAAAAGTGTTCCTGCCGACGTTCGGACTAACCTCCTCAGTTGGAGGTCCACATGCCCATCCTTACTGCTACACAGCTTGGATCGTTCCCCAGTTTCCAACCCTTCCTGAGGTCGTCCGATGAGTCTTCGCAGAAACACTCTGTGCACGACCGAAAGTCCTTCTCCATGGTCTTCTCGTACTTCTCCGACAGCCGACTGGCTTAGCTCTCGACACTGCAGCCACGACTGCAGCTCTTCTAGGCCTGTCGGTATCCATGCAACTGCGTTCAAGAGCTGCTCTGGGAGGATACTATATCCCGAAGGCCTCCTTCTCTCGGGTGGACTGAGGTGCTCCTTGACTGGCCACCGTGTTGTCCACGACGTTGTCGAGGTTACCGCCGCTAGGAGACCTAAGACCTGAGGCCACAACTCACACGCCGCAGCTTCAGCAATAGGAGGCTCTAACAGGCAGCCTACACGGTTCGCTCACTGCCCCACCTCCACAGAATGCTAGAAAAGCTGTGCTCGATGTGGAGTTGAAGATGCCTAGTAGCTGGGTCTCCCTCATAGACTTCCAATGTCACCTGCACTACTCCGTCTTGGGCCTTACCATGTGTCCAGGATTCTTCCCCCATTTCCTGATGCTCCAACTCAACAACAGGCATGATGTGGTCGGTTACAGTTGCCGCGCCTCTCTGTCTACCTGACTGTGTATACACAAGCGGTCAGACTCAGATGACTCGTTTCAAATCTATCTATCGATTCTCGGCCTAGGGTACTCTGGTACCTGTACACTTATGAGCAACCCGCTGTGTCGCAACATGGCTGATGGTATTACTACCGATCAATGACTAGCACAGAAGTCCAGTACAAACGCCATTGTCGTGGTTTAGATCCGGGAGGCGTTCCTCACCACCACAGCCTCTCCAGGTGTCTCCATCGTTGCCCAAATGGGCGTTGTGTAGTCCAGTAGACAACTGCGGAGTCCACTACTGGAGCGCCATAAAGACTCCCATTCAGCGTCTCAAGAAGGCCGAGTACTCTGAACTGCTGTTCGTGCATACGCACAAAGAACAGTCAGAGTTTTATCCCCCCACCCACTCCTAGAGCGTAGGGAAGGCGACCCTCTCGTCCTACGGGGTAAACTCCAACAGCAGGCGCTAGCTGGGGTTTATGAGTATCCCCACACCCGCCCGGCTCGCTCTCATGCCTCTGGCAAACTCCAGAGAGAAGATGGAGGTCAACGTCCCAACCCCTATCCAGGAGTTACAGTCCGCAGAGCTGAGACGTGTGCGTAGAGGTAAGCCTCCGCCGGATTCACAAGCTCCGATGTTCCTTTCCCCATCAGTTAACCTTTCTCCAGCTGAGGGGAGTGCTAGAGCTTGGCTGGAAGCTGGTGACTACAGCGACGTGCTCAGTTGGCATGTAATCGGGGACCACTGTACGAAATGTGTCTCGTCTTTCCAGCAAGCGAATGGCAAGCATGAGGCCCACACACGATTACGACCTGAATAATCGTAAGCTGTATACACAACGCAGTTCTGAGTTCAGTTTCTCGGTGCATGATTTGACTTGTCCAGGTCGCCGAGAACCCGTGCATGAGGTCCAAGATAGCGCATTATTTTATCTTCCCACTCGCCGCAGCGCGTGCTACGCTTGTCTTGTTTTTGTGGTCGCCGGTAATCTTTATTCCACCTTTATTAGTATGGTTGTTCATTAGCTGATCCACACTTCCGCTGATCATGCCACCTTCGACCATCCCATTGCTGGAGTATTTGGAAAAAACTGGCTTTGTCCGGCAGCCCGCCCAGCTCGTTGGTTTGGACTTCGGCGGAAGGCCACAAACCAGGAAACACTGGGTCATCCTCCTCTGACCCACTGCTGATATGCTGTCTTGTCCATTTGAAAAATGCAGACGTAGAGTACGTGTTATGTCGCATGTAGTCCTGCCACACATAGCCACCCCCCAGCCAAGCTGACGTAATCGGGTCTTGCTTTAGCCACAGCAAAAGACTTGGTGCCTAGCTTTATAGCTCCGATTCCTGAGCCATCGTGGGCTGTAAGTTATTGCTGCTGGGAAAAGCAAAGAGCAGGTGCTTATCAATCTCATAGCTTCCCAGCAAGCTATTAGTCTAGCCTTCAAGTGAAAAGGGTGAAGTGAGGTGACGGTTGTCACGTCCCCAGAGCCAGCTTCTGCCGCTCAGGTTCTGTCCGTCGGACCCCTGCCTTTCAACCGCACCCATTGTGCAGCGCACCCGACCCCAGTGGGTTCCTCCTGCAAATGGTGGGCCCACAGGACGAAGAGGGGGGGGGGGGGTGCCCACGTAACTTTTTCGGGCTGTGCCCGGCCGGGCTCCGTGGCCAATGCAATATTGACCATGACCTACTTTGTCTCGCTAGCCTGCAAGAAAATCCAACATAGGCCCAATCATCATGTATGACCAGAAATAAGGTAAAGCAAGTTTGCATTACTTTTTCTGAACATATTTTCCCAAAAGAGTTTTATTGTACAAAGTAGGCAAGAACAGAATCTAGTTGACTGGTATAGGCTATTTTATTTAACATTTGAACAAAGCAAAACATATTAGAAGTCGCAACACAGTGCATTAACTGATACAACCAGTATTTGAATGCCTGTTCATTCTGTGAGCAGCATTAAAATATGCAGTGATCACTTTCCTCTTGTGCTTAGATAATAACAAATCACTATTTCATTCAGCATTCAAGCCAGTATCGTTTCTGCCATCCAGTGGCATCATTTAACGAAGAGAGAGTGGACAAACATTGATTCAGTGCCTGATAATCTGTTTGTCTGAGAAGAACACAATACATAGAGTACACATATAGATGTGTTCGAAACACACACAAAACTCATCTCTCACCCAAAGGCAAACAAAAGGGCATAATTGTTAGAAAAATAAATAGCTCCTTCTTTAAGGCTAACGTTCAGGCATTGTCATGGGGCTGTATTTAACATGATCCTTTGATTAAACGATTTGAGGCATTTTTACTATTTGTAAAAGAAATATGGAATCTAATGAAATTTAGGCGTCTTTGTTCATCAAATAAAAATTAATTTAAATGCTATGGATTGTATTTCACATGTTTATTTTATCAATTTTATACAGCTTTCAAAGCTGCTTTTATCTAAGGCCAGTCCCATGGTCGCTATGACGATGAGTAGAGCTGAAAAGGAGGCAAGAGAGGGAAAGAGATGAGATTTATTTCATAAAATAGATTAAAAACGTGTGCTTTGCTAGGCCAAGGCTGAATTTGGTATATTAACTGGTAAAAAAAAAAGGACACGCAGATAAACACTGTAGCGATATAGCCTTGCTAGCAGTTTAGTGGGTAGCCTAGCTAGAGGTAAAGTGAGCATCCTAGCTAGAAGTCTAGCCTGGAGTGTAGCAAGAGATTTAGCAGACATTCGTAATTTGGGTTAGTTTAGCTGGTAGCCTTGAGTTTAATGGGCAGCCTAGCTAGGAAGTTTAGCTGCCACTTTTCTCCTAAAGATCAACATCATTTTGATGTGTTTCATGTTCAAATCAATTCGAACTCATTATTTATTTCTTGCATTCTCTCTCTTTTGATTCTCTCGGTTGTTGGAGGGCACCGCGTTACTGTTGCCATGTGTGTTGCGTGTGCGTGTAATGATTGTTTGACACACCAACAGATTATTCCTGTAGCACGACACGTCACAGGATATGACAACAAGGTCAAAAACTAAATGGGTCCATCCCCATGTAAATTGTCTGTGGTTAAAAATGCTTGAGCCTAGAGGTTTAGCAGGCAGCCTAGTTAGCACTTAAACGGGCAGCCTAGCAAAATGTGTTTAGCAGGCAATTCCTAGATTATGGTTTAGCGGGGCGGCCTAGCTTTGTAGTTTTAGCAGGCAGCTTAGCCAGTGATTCGACAGGAAGGCGAAGCTAGTGTGCCTAGCTGGTGTGCCTAGCTGGTCTGACGAGTGCCTGGCTGGTTTCTTTCACAGTTCCCAAGTTCACCTGTGCCTGGTTAAGAACATGTACACAGTATAAGCCGTTGGCAGGTGTGATGTGATCGTGTGACGCTGTATTTTGTTTTTTGTATGTGTGTTTGTTAAAAGTCTGTTGGTGTGAAGCTTTGTGTGCCGTTGACGTTGAACGGCTTACCAGGCGAGAAGGTTCCATTGACAACAGCTAACGCAAAAGGACGTTGCCAACCCTTCTGGCTGTGGTGTCGGGAATGAGTGGTCTTAAACGTACACTAGATTGTGGTTCTGTTTGATGTGCCCCTTCACAGAGTTTGCGTTCACCTAACGAGGCACATCCAGACAATGTATTGATATTTACATTTGCATTGCTAGTCTGTTGGTAGAGGTTAGGGGTTAAACGGAACTTCGAAGGATTGCCAAAAGTTACTTGAACTTACCCTTTTGTCTACTCAAGAGCACGTGTTGCTAAGCGACAGCACCGATGATATTCGAGGGTCCCTTTGTTGTTTGGCGCAAATGAAGGTAATATCCCCTCCTCCCTGTTATGAGAACAAACAAACAGACAGAACAATTGGCAATGGCACAAATTATGTAGACTTTATTTGGCCTGTTTAATTAAGAGCTGCTTTTGGAGTTTTTTCTTACCAACGAGCTGTCGGTTGACAATGTAGCCTATGTAGCCTTCGGACTCTCCAGAGAGAGGCTGAACTCAAAGTTCTATCCGGCAGTCCCGTTTTGGTACCCACACAAGAAAACAGGATCCAGCCATCGATGTGGTCACAGCTCTCCGGCTCTCCGGCCACAAAAGCGGAACTGCCGCAGCCTGCGTTGGAGATGTGGCTCTGTATTTTCATTGACAGCGGGACAAAGGACTTGATTAGAGCGCAAAACTGTTTTCGATAAGAGCGTGGTGTATTAATATCAGTCTTATTTTGATGTTCTCTTTGTGCTCCTACTCCTCATTACGTAGGCTATTTTGATTGATTTCTAAGTTCAGTCAATTGTATGTTATTGAAGTAAATTGCGTTTAAGGCAAATACTTACGGGTTGGTTGGGTTGGGATTGGTTGGTCCCGTTCGCGCGTTGGTAGAGGGCTGCTGGTTAGATTCTTGTAGTGGTAGTACCAGTGGCTCTAGCCCGGGGGTAGTTCTAATCAAGTGGTAGTAGCAGTGGCTCTAGCTAGGGTAGTTCTTAATCATAGTGGTAGTAGCACGGGGCTCTAGCTGCGGTTAGTAAAGGGGTGTTGCAGCTGTTGTAGAGCTCACCATTTGGGTGGCTAGCGGTGGATCCAGCTTGCTGTTAGAAACTCTAGCAATTATTGTGTCCTGCCGTTAATTGCTAGAATAAGATGACGAATGAACACATTCATTGTCTGACATTTATCTGGTTTATACATTCTAGCTTGAGATATAATATATATATATATATATATATATATATATTATATATTATATATATATATATATATATATATTATATACAGTGCCTTGCAAAAGTTATTCACCCCCCTTGGCTTTTTAACTATTTTGTTAACATGAACAGCCTTGTAGTTCAATATTTTTTTTAAATCTGAATTTTATGTGGATGGATCAGGAGAATAATGTGCTAAGTTGGTGAAGTGAAATATGAGAAAAATATATAATCATATAAACTATTTTTATAGAAATAAAAAACTGAAATTTGCGCATGTGCATATGTATTCATCCCCTTTGTTATGTGAAGCCCCATAAAAAGCTCTGGTGCAAACACAATAGGCCCCATAGGCTGCAACACCTAAAACAAGAGGCACCACTAACCAAATACTGCCATGAAGACCAAGGAACTTCTCCAAACAAGTCAGGGACAATGTTGTTGAGAAGTACAAGTCAGGGTTAGGTTATAAAAAAAATCCCAAATCTTTGATGATCCACGGGGAAGCACCATCAAATCTATCGTAAACCCAATGGAAAGAACATTGCACAACAGCAAACCTGCCAAGAGACGGCCGCCCACCAAAACTCACGGACAGGGCAAGGAGGGCATTAATAAGAGAGGCAGTACAGAGACCTAAGGTAACCCTGGAGGAGCTGCAGAGTTCCACAGCAGAGACTGGAGTATCTACATAGGACGACAATAAGCCGTACGCTCCATAGAGCTGGGCTTTATGGCAGAGTGGCCAGAAGAAAGCCATTACTTTCAGCAAAAAAACAAAATGGCACGTTTTAAGTTTGCGAAAAGGCATGTGGGAGACTCCACCAATGTATGGAGGAAGGTGCTCTGGTCTTTTTGGGCCATCAAAGAAAACGCTATGTTTGGCGCAAACCCAACACTTCGCATCACCCAAAGAACACCATCCCCACAGTGAAACATGGTGGTGGCAGCATCATGCTGTGGGATGTTTTTTTCAGCAGCCGGGACTGGGAAAACTGGTCAGAGTTTGAGGGGAAGGATGGATGGTGCTAAATACAGGGATGTTCTTGAGCAAAACCTCTACCACTCTGTGCGTGATTTGAGGCTAGGACGGAGGTTCACCTTCCAGCATGACAATGACCCCAAGCACACTGCAAAAGCAACACGAGTGGTTTAAGGGGAAACATGTAAATGTGTTGGAATGGCCTAGTCAAAGCCCAGACGAAAATCTGTGGTCAGACTTAAAGGTTGCTGTTCACAAGCGCAAAACCATCCAACTTGAAGGAGCTGGGAGCAGTTTTGCAAGGAGGAATGGGCAAAAATCCCAGTGGTAAGATGTGGCAAGCTCATAGAGACTTATCCAAAGTGACTTGGAGCTGTGATCGCCGCAAAAGGTGGCTCTACAAAGTATTGATTTTAGGGGGGTGAATAGTTATGCACATTGACTTTTTCGGTTATTTTGTCCTATTTGTTGTTTGCTTCACAATAAAAAAAACAAAAACGTCTTCAAAGTTGTAGGCATGTTCTGTAAATTAAATCATGCAAATCCTCAAACAATCCATGTTAATTCCAGGTTGTGAGGCAACAAAACACGAAAAACGCCAAGGGGGTGAATACTTTTGCAAGGCCTTGTATATATACTGTATATAAACCGTGATTTAGAATTTAACTGTACTGCAACCACCTTGAGACGTCTCATTACAGGGAAAGTATCGCAAACAAAACCACCCATGAAGCATTCTGATGCACAATCCCTGCTCACGGAAACCCCTGCTTACTGTTTACGAACAGCGAGACGCTGCCGAGTATTTCCAGAAGATTCTGTATGGAACCAGCCCTGAGGCTTCCAAGGTAGGCCGACTGAACCGCACAGATCCCTCCGTGCGGCGACACCCCAAACAGGCCAGTGTTTCCCATGCATAGACCAATGGTGTGGGGCGCATCGCCGCAGAATAAACACCGGAGCGCGCTCACGCACCCGTGACACTCGATCCCCCCACCGGTGCCAGGGGGGCCACAGACGTTTGCTACCTGTCTGTGGGAAGCACTGAGGCCGCAACCTACGTCCTACGGCAAAGTCAAAAGTCAAAGTTTTTTTAATTGGTCAAATGTACAGTGCTGCTACAGAGGGGTCATACTGGGCTGTGAAAATTTCTTAGGACAAGGCAAGGCCGACAACTTCGGTAGTAAAAGCAAACAAAACAGCAAATTTATACACGACAACATCAACAATAGCAACAATAAAATAATTGAATCATTAAATAAAGTACTGCCATGTATTTTAAAGTGTAAGAAGGCAATTCCTTAACTCTTTTGTGACAATGAAAATGTCCCTTTTGGCGTGCAGATGTTTCAGGGGACGCTGAAGCGTTGCATCAAATGCCACAGGTGTAGGACCAAAAACAAGACGGACGAGACGTTCTGGTCTCTCCCGATCTCAGTCGGACCGGGCCTCCGTCTGTACTCAGCGAAAAACCTGGTATAGAAACGTCTCTGTGGGCCAGCTACGTAACCCTGACCGTATTGCACAATATGATTTGTACATCTCCCTGTACACGAGTTTCATTCTATTTGTGTTTATTAATATTCTTCATTTCACAACTTGTGCATATGTATATACTTGCAATAACTCAACATACTTGCAATAACCAAATAACTTAATACTATTAACTTTCTTCTTTGTATATATTTCTGTTAAAACATATATTGTTTTTTGTTTATATTTTAAGCACATAAATACAGAGTATCACACAAACATTTCACTGCACACCCTGTATGAGTATGTGAAGAATAAAAACCTTTGAAAAAGTAGAGCTTTAGAATAACCATGGTTTAACCGTCGGGGCTGCTTACAGGAAGTGGCTTTTGAAGATGTTTTCACACCATCCACCCTGACCGGGGACGACACGATTTACTGCGACCGCTGCCAAGCACGAGAAGATGCAACCATTGTGAGTGAGCCATCGACGAATGTGTGAAATATCAATGATAATAATCGTTTTTGTCATTGTTTTGATCCATGGTACTGTGCATTGTGTTATCTGATCTCTTACTGCTGTTCAATATTTTGAGTATTGTTTTTATGATCCCCACTCATCTTAAATCCTATCTGTTTTGTTTACCAGGGGGCAACCTTGGTTCCCAACACTAGCTGGAACTGAGTAGCCTACATTATCCCGCTTATTACACAGCTAATTACTAAAGCAATAAGTATTTGATAAAAAAAAAGAAAACATGATTCCGGTCGAAAACGTTTGATTTTACAATTGGAAAGCTGTCCTCAACAATGGTCGGTTATTAAAACCAGCGGTCTGCTATTCAGAAATAACAGGCTGTAGAAAGCCGCAATTGCCCAATCAGAATCAAATATTCAAAAAAGCTCATCTCTTCTTGATGTGATACGTGCGGGGAAGGCGTGCGCTTGGCAGCACCAGCCTCAGATCCTCACTCTGCAGTTGAAGAGGTTCCAGTTGGACTACCTACGGAATCGCTATGAGAAGATCACCTGTTGTATTGACGTTCCTCAAAAGCTACACATAAAGGTACACAACCACGCAATAATTTCCAACCGCACTAATACTAAATTACTTTTTTAGTAAATATTTATTTGTCAAGTTATTTTTTATGCCGTTATTGTCAAGAGAGTCAAATAGACAGGACCCAACCAACCTCGTTTAAAAATTATCTGAAAGGCTGCATGTAACTTTTTAAACACAGAGTTCAAGTTATTCAAAGCCCAGAATGGTGTTGTTAAATCTGCTGCCTCTGACCTTTTTGACTAATTACTAGTTGATCTACGGCATTTCCTTTCTGCACTCAACCCTTCCTGCTTCTTGCACTGTTTTGCCTTCGTCAGGGTTGTGAGTACGAGCTCTATGCTCGCATCAACCACTACGGAAGTCTGACAGGCGGCCATTACATGGCGACCATCAAGTCCTACGAGACCGGCGGCTGGTATACCTTTGACGGCGCTCGCGTCCGTTTGGTGAGAAACACTGTCCCTCGTCCCTCCAATCATACCTTCAGATATGTCCCCCCAATGTGTATCCAGCTGCTATTGCTATCACTATCTCCCCTGCTGTTCCCTTTACTGCTAATGTTGTTCTTTAAAGTGGTATTATGGGCTGTTTGTTATACTAATTGTTGAATTTCCACAGCTCCGCCCACAGCCCTTTCAGCAAGGAGAAACCACTAACGCATATACTTAACTGGATATTTAAATTTATAAAATCTTTGTGATTTAGATTTCACCGTTCCCTTCGGGATATCTTTGCATGCTCACAGACATCTGAGAACCAAATCAAAGCATACACGATCTAATGGGGTAACGAAAATTATCATCATCCACTAATGCGTTTGAGAGAGAGAGAGGGGGAGAGAGAGAGAGAGAGAGAGGAGAGAGAGAGAGAGGGAGAGAGAGAGAGAAGAGAGAGAGAGAGAGAGAGAGAGAGAGAGAGAGAGAGAGAGAGAGAGAGAGAGAGAGAGAGAGAGAGAAGAGAGAGAGAGAGAGAGAGAGAGAGAGAGAGAGAGAGAATAAATAAGACTGCTTGGGATGAGAACACTTCTTGCGATGACCGCTGGACACGGGACAAATTGACAGATTAAGGCTTGTGTGCTTTGAGTGCTTTCCCCCCCTCTGGATGTAAATACCTGCTTAATAAATGACCATTGGCCTGTGTTTTGTGGTTTTCAATTAAACTTGGTATTGAGAAACCCACGAGCCTGCCACAGTATGTCCATAATGACACCCAATGCAGTCCTAACCCTCCCTGGCTATTATAATAAGTAACCAATTAAGTTAACCAACCAATTAACCGTGGGGAAGTGGAAGGCTCGACTGAACTCCTGCTGATTGACTCTTATTTCGAATATCATGTGAATTGTAAAGTCTAGTACAACTTCCATGCAAATCTCTAGCGGGCGTCTTGCGGTGCACGCGGTTAAGGGCTGTTGGTGAACACTCTGTCGACTCAAGTGTTCGAGTCCCCGCTTCACACGGCCACCAAGAACGGGGTACCCCCAAACGGTGCCCCTGTCTGCAGAACCCCCCCATCCCCCCCTTCACAGGGGCTGGGGGGGGTGTTAGAACCAAGAGGGTCTTGCAACTTTTTTGCACAACCTTGAGTTACTTATTTATGTATGAAAGTGTTATCCCTCCCCCCAACCCTATTTTTTATTTTTATTTAAAAGAATATATGGTTAGACATGTGGAGAAGCGTCGACACAAGAACGATGGTGATTTTTAACCGCCAGCTCTCCCCACTACACCCACCAAGGTCACTGTTATGACAGCACTGTGGATAGCGATTCAGAACCGTTGACCTTGATCCTAGATGCTCGTATGCGATTACAGTAGATGACCTTCCAGATCTAGTTGTGACCATATGCTCGTTGTGTCGGCATAGGATTGAATCACACAACCTTTAGCACTGATTACGGAGAGCTCTCTCCAATGTACCACAGAACTGATACTTTGTGATGGCCGCAAGTCTTATTTGACATTACATTCACACTATGAAAAGCCACCAATATGAGGCCTTGAAGCTTTCTTCTATTCCAGTGCTTTAATCAGCCTGTCTTACCACTGCACCACCAAGACACTAGCTCTACATGGTCAGACTTTATATTTGAGATTATATTCACACAATGAATTTGGAAAAACAACCAGCTTGTGCAGGACTTGAACCCTTGTCTCCTGTCCTTGAAGCTTCAGGTCTTACCACTTCACCACCTAGACACTAACCTTACATGCTCCGATTTTATATTTGAGAATATATTCACACAATGACTTCATTACCGCTAAAAGAATTTCCAACGCTAAAAGAATTCCTCATCATCTCTTCAATTCCCTTTTCCTTTTTATTTCGGAGAGGGAGGGGGAATATAGAAGTATTGAACTGAATGAATGGACGTTTCAAGGCTAGTTTTTAACTGTTGATATAGTTCAGTTAAGTGGTGGGACGGATTGAGAAACTCAGGGACACAACATCCATGTTTTTTTTAAGGCTTGCTTTACTTGAAACAACTTCTACATTCAAATATACATCGTTCACATCATCCGTTGTAAAATTTTAAATTAGAAAAAGGTTTGTGTGATTAAATGTACCTGGTCAAGTTTTGAAAAATTACATCTAAAATAGTGTTTTTAAAAATATATACAAGCATATGATTTTTCCAATTTTCTTAAGATTACTTTGCGTGTATCACATCGAGGTGCGCTTTAGATCTTGTGCTCCTTCTGTTAATTCTTCGTATGGTTCACCTGTGGGAGACAAAGACAAAACATTTTTTATTGCTGCCTCATCTTTTCTAACTTTTAAAAGCTTTGAATATGACACAGACTGTTAAAAGTTTGAATATGACACAGACAGCAAATATTTGGAATCCGTCTTACTTGTCATTTCCATCTGTACAGTGGTCTGGCCAAAGGGTGTTGTCTTGTGTCTGTGGAGGGTAAGCAAACGCAGAAGAAACATAGTTTCAAACCAAAAACGTGTGGTCTTTCGTCTTTGTACGAAGCGCGACAGCCAGGGAAAAAAGTTAGTAGGTTAGTAGAAAGAAATCTAGAAACTGGCAGCAGTGCGCTTCCTCGTGCCAAGCAGATAAAGTTCCTACGAGCAAATAGAAGCGTTTTCCCCCCAAGGTTTTCTTTAGCCCGATCGAAGAGTAGCTAGCCTACGCACTAGATCACGTTTGTGAATGAACAAGCGTTTCGCCCCGGAAGACGGGTAAGTTTCGCTTTATGTACGTCGAGGCGCAGGATCGGTAACAGTCAGCACCTACTCTATAGGCCCACTATCACTTGTGAAATGCACACAAAGCCTGTTTAAGATCAGTGCGCGCATTGCTACCGGATTTGCCTTTCTCCTAGGCGTTCTCTACTCACTGTACCTCTTGTGCCTATCACTCTCACCACGAGACCAAGTTAGCTCTGGTCGGAGCACCAGGCTTCGCTTAGCTTAAACCCTTCACCATTTATAAAACCCCTCCCTAACCTTGCCATGCCAGATCAAAGGGATACGGCGCGTAATACGCTGCGTGGCGCTTGTACTAAGAGAAGGTGGACGGGTAAGACTAAGCGTGAACCTAGCTAACTGTGAAGTTCAATGCTCAACAAACATACTGTACTCAGCAGCCATGGGATAACAACCATGACATTTAGTTTATGTGCTCTTTCTTCAGCTATTACTTCACGTTTTTTTGTTCTTGCTATTTCAGTTTTTTTGTTCCAGAGACGTGGCCCCAAATCAAAAGAAGGAAAACCTCAACAGCAACAATGAAGGAAACATTTGACAAACATTTTATAAATGGTACATTCCACTTCTGAAACATGACTTGTTAACATTGTGTTTTACTACTACAGAACTTCCTGAGTGTCACTTAGGGCTGAACGATTTGGGGAAATAATCATATTGCGATATTTCGATTTTTATTTTTAAAGTTCCTTATGTTCTGTAGTATTCGTTAATCAAGCAATAAATCATTCTATAGAATGACCAACACAACATTGGAAACAGTCAACATATAAACTGCTCTGTCCTTTAGAGGCCATGCCTACGTGTTGAGATTAATTGATGCAATAATTCATATAAAACCTTTATTTAACTTGAATTGTACTTTAAAAAAATAATAATAATACTGATATTACTGTAACAGTAGAAAAAGGAAGCAATTAATATATATATATATGTATACAGTGGGGCAAAAAAGTATTTAGTCAGCCACCAATTGTGCAAGTTCTCCCATTTAAAATATTTGGAATCCGTCTTACTTGTCGTTTCCATCTGTACAGTGGTCTGGCCAAAGGGTGTTGTCTTGTGTCTGTGGAGGGTAAGCAAACGCAGAAGAAACATAGTTTCAAACCAAAAACGTGTGGTCTTTCGTCTTTGTACGAAGCGCGACAGCCAGGGAAAAAAGTTAGTAGGTTAGTAGAAAGAAATCT
>OLKM01002047.1:22500-71049 GCA_900291075.1 Melanogrammus aeglefinus | reverse complement strand
CGGTTCACCGCCCGGTTTTTCTTATGTAACCCTCACCCCTTCCCGACGTACCATAAATATCAAGAGGGCATAATTTAAGACTTTTTCCATCATCGACACCGATTGGTCCCTGCTCCCTCTAGCTCTCCTAATCATACGATTTTTACCTGTTCCGCCCCTGCGCTGTCTGGTATCTACTGTCTGTTCAGACTGTGAAAACAACTATCCTCATTTGTTCTGAAACCACAGCTGTGTAGGTCACAATCTTAACCATAAACCAGATGCGTCAAACCCAAATAATATCCAACTATTACAGCTCTTAAACGGACTGAAGAAACGCTTAAAGAGTGAACCATTAACACAGAAGGAGAATGACCCATTACAAATTAATACTAGCTCTATGGATTTGTAGATTGCACCCTCAGCATGAAAAGTATGATTTGGAATTTGTAGGCAGCACAGAAGACTACCGGGACTTGATGTGGCGTTTTAATTGACAGCGGTTTAAAAGCCTGAAGCATCTAGGTCTTGGGGAGGCTTTCACATGTAAATGCTGTGAGCTATACCGATGTGAATCAGGAAAGCAGGGGGATTGTTGCTCACCCCTTGGGGAAACACCTTATAGGTACTACTAAATAGATCTGGCTCTTTATATTATAGACTGGTAAATTTTATCTTCAAAAGATTTGCGTTATGAAACTCAGTATGCTACGATGAATGACCTTAGATGCCTCTAGGAAGGGTTCATAACGTCACCTTTATTAAACAATTCATTTTAATACTCTAATGATGCTCAGACATACATACAGGGCTTGATGGGAAAGTTAATCTCACTATCCCTAACCTCTTCCATTGCTTTTTTACGTCTCAATTTATTTTGTTCCAAAACTCTTTTACAATTTTATTCAAATATAAGGTTTGAAGGGTTATAAGATAAAAGGTAAGATATATATATTTGTGGGGCGGGGAGGGGGCTGTGTGTGGTGGAGCAGGGACAGTAAGGCTTGGAACTGAAAACCAACCTCTTTAATCTTGCAGATGGAGAACTTAATCCGAAATTCATGATCCTTAATTCCTAGATTGCATTAGAGGGTTTGTCCAATCACATGTGATGTCAGGGTCACACCCATAACTCGTGGGACAAGAGCACATAGACATTTTTTTGTGCGCCATTTTTTAAACGCGAAAAATGTTAAAGCTATCTCCACAATGGCTGGTTGGCTTCTCAACCTCGACACGCCAGATACGTCAGAGTAACCCATCTGATCGCCCTAGGTGGAGTGTAGCGAGGCCAACTAGCCCATTGGATAAAACATCTGTTTCCCATGAAGGCAGAGCCATCTATTCAAAGCATGAAAAACATTTTAAACTTGAAAAAGGGTTAAAGATTTCTTGGTCTGTTTTTGTAGTCTTCAGTGTTCTATCGTTGATTAATTTTAAGAAAAGCAACAGGAACTATATTCAGTTTCCTTTCCTGGATTTGGAATCTTGACATTGTTTAAATTACAGAATGGTATTTGGCACACATCTTGGCACATGGTGCGTTTAGTGTGTACCATTCCAGAGGCCAGAGGCAAAATGTCTCGGATGTCTGCCGTTTGCCTTGCACTAAGCTAAACTTGATGCACTTAAACTTCTCAATAATCAAAACCTCCAACACGTCCTACAAAGTCCATCCCCAGTGAAAATCAGTGGCGGTTCCAGAGCACTTCTCTGGGGGCCCGGCTGGGGTCCGTAATGTTACTCCAGGGGCCATAAGGCCATGTTAAGAACAACTCTGGGTTTTTTTGATCGGTGCTTCTTACAACTAGAGTAATTATTTTCATAAACTAGGTGTTTGGCAATGTTAATCTGTTTTTACAGGTTAGAATAAAGTACACTGCCAAAAAAATAAAGGGAACACTTAAACAACACAATGTAACTCCAAGTCAATCACACTTCTGTGAAAACTGTCAAACTGTCCACTTAGGAAGCAACACTGATTGACAATCAATTTCATATGCTGTTGTGCAACTGGAATAGACAACACGTGGAAATGATAGGCAATTAGCAAGACACCCCCAATAAAGGAGTGGTTCTGCAGGTGGTGACCACAGACCACTTCTCAGTTCCTATGCTTTCTGGCTAATGTTTTGGTCACTTTTGAATCTGGCGGTGCTTTCACTCTAGTGGTAGTATGAGACAGAGTCTACAACCCACACAAGTGGCTCAGCTAGTGCAGCTCATCCAGGATGGCACATCAATACGAGCTGTGGCAAGAAGGTTTGCTGTCTCTGTCAGCGTAGTGTCCAGAACATGGAGGCGCTACCAGGAGACAGGCCAGTACATCAGGAGACGTGGAGGAGGCCGTAGGAGGGCAACAACCCAGCAGCAGGACCGCTACCTCCACCTTTGTGCAAGGAGGAACAGGAGGAGCACTGCCAGAGCCCTGCAAAATGACCTCCAGCAGGCCACAAATGTGCATGTGTCTGCTCAAATGGTCAGAAACAGACTCCATGAGGGTGGTATGAGGGCCCGACGACCACAGGTGGGGGTTGTGCTTACAGCCCAACACTGTGCAGGACGTTTGGCATTTGCCAGAGAACACAAAGATTGGCAAATTCGCCACTAGTGCCCTGTGCTCTTCACAGATGAAAGCAGGTTCACACTGAGCACACGTGACAGTCTGGAGACGCCGTGGAGAACGTTCTGCTGCCTGCAACATCCTCCAGCATGACCGGTTTGGCGGTGGGTCAGTAATGGTGTGGGGTGGCATTTCTTTGGGGGGCCGCACAGCACTCCATGTGCTCGCCAGAGGTAGCCTGACTGCCATTAGGTACCGAGATGAGATCCTCAGACTTCTTGTGAGACCATATGCTGGTGCGGTTGGCCCTGGGTTCCTCCTAATGCAAGACAATGCTAGACCTCATGTGGCTGGAGTGTGTCTGCAGTTCCTGCAAGACAAAGGCATTGATGCTATGGACTGGCCCACCCATTCCCCAGCCCTGAATCCAATTGAGCACATCTGGGACATCATGTCTTGCTCTATCCACCAACGCCACGTCGCACCACAGACTGTCCAGGAGTTGGCGGATGCTTTAGTCCAGGCCTGGGAGGAGATACCTCAGGGGACCATCCGCCACCCCATCAGGAGCATGCCCAGGCGTTGTAGGAAGGTCATACGGGCACGTGGAGGCCACACACACTACTGAGCCTCATTTTGACTTGTTTTAAGGACATTACATCAAAGTTGGATCAGCCTGTAGTGTGTTTCTCCACTTTAATTTTGAGTGTGACTCCAAATCCAGACCTCCATGGGTTAATGAATTTGATTTCCATTGATATTTTTTGTGTGATTTTGTTGTCAGCACATTCAACTATGTAAAGAACAAAGTATTTAATAAAAATATTTCATTCATTCACATCTAGGATGTGTTATTTTAGTGTTCCCTTTATTTTTTTGAGCAGTGTATGATTAAGCACCGCAGTCATGGGACCAACCTTAAACAAAGATCATTGCAATTATTGACCTGACCTTGGGAAATAAACTACAAATGTTTGGAAAGACTCTCAGACAGGCGTCTAGAAATAGATCGGGAACCTGGAATTGGGTTTATTTAAATCTCAGTTGGATTTTCTTATTGCGATATTGATTGGAATTATTGTGAAATATAGCTAGATATTTCACATTTGCAAAGAACAATAATTTGCCATCATGTGTCTATTTTATTTTTCAAAACCACATTCACTAAGTATTACTGAATGCTTTCCATCCACTCCTGTCCTCCCTTTGCATTCCTTGCTTAGTCCCTTGTTTAGTATTTGTAAAGGATGTGCTCTTATTGGGCCCGGCAAATCCCTTTTTGAAGGTTGGTTGTAAAAAGGTGCTGTATAAATAAAGTTCATTACGACCACGCTATTGACATCAGGTTTGGATTGTGGAACGGCACAATCCATCACTGGGAAATAATATGACGTCCCATGGCCTCAAAGAACCGTAATTCAGTGTGATTTACGCGCAGACATATATCATCGACCCAGCCTTGCTGCATGCGGTCTGGTGTAACTATAGATTCATTGGCATCTTAATTGTCCATTGTATAAGTTTCCCAAAGCCGTTTCACTCAAGCATTAAAAAAACCGGCCCGACCGGATTCAACCCACCTCCGGTGTTCACACGCTTCTATGTTTTCCAGATGATTGGTGCCACAATGACATGGGTTATAATAACAATAGCCAGTGGTCATGCTGCAAAAAAAAACAATGATTAAAATGCAGTTTGCCTGATAACAAGGTAGAACTTACATAGGGTCTGTTTGTAATGCTTTTCTCCCTACTCCTGTACATTAGGGCATGAAAAATACCATCCGTTCAAGTGGTTGAACTGACAAAAAGACAGAAAAAGGCAATTCAATAACTTCAACACATTTATTTAATTGCAATTCAGAAAACATGTGCATAAAATATCAAAGAAATATACTACTATGATAGCAGCTAAAATACAGTTAAAATATATACTACAACATCTGTTCCAAATGACAATCTTCACAGTGTAGGCAGCCAACGAACAATACCCTGTAACAGTCCGATTTAAAACCGAGGAAAATTGCAATACAACTAGTAAAACCCTTCCATTGACCGAGTCTTCTTCAGCGTCATAGAACAGTGGTTTGAGCCGGAACGCATAGCCGGCATTCCAGCGAAGAGTCCATTTTGGACATTCTCGCGCTGTCCTGTAGCTTTGGCCTCCTTCAACCAAGCCAACCGCTTACCCTCCCCCGCAACCCAAACATCACCTCTCCTACTCCTCGAGCTCGATCAGTTTCTTCACACTGGACCTCAGCTCCTCCTCCTCCTCATCGCCGCCGCCCGCCCCCTCCACCTCGGCCTCCACCTCGATGCCATCCATGGTCTTCTGCAGCTGCTCCTTGATGCGGTTCAGCTCCAGCAGGCCCCCTTGCAGCTCCTGGCACACCTCACGGATCTTGACGGCAAACTCCGTCTTGGCGCCCTTCTTGAGCTCCAGCGAGTCCTTGGCCAGGAAGAAGACATCCAGAGCCAGGAAGAGGCCCGACATGACGCCCGTGGTCACGCTCATCACCTGCGCCGCCTTGGCCGCCACGCCGGACACGCTGAGCACTTGAATGGTGCTTACCAGGCTCTCCGTGTTGATGAGCAGCGCCTTGCCCGCGCGCCCGCCCTCCTTCACCACATGCTTCACGTTCTGGTTCAGGTGGCTCCGGGTGATCACCTCGGCGTACGTCTCAAAGTCCCACGCCTCCAGAGCTTCCATGCCGTCCTGGAGCGCGGGGAGGGGGTGTAATCAAGAATATGTTCTTTATGAGAACCATGCACCTATACCTTCGTGAAGATGCATTGCTTCTCTTCGAGATAACATGTTCTTTATGAAAATGACACCCCTTGAATTCAATACATATATGTGTAAGCTTTCTTGAAGATAAGCTGTACCCTCTGAATCAGAAAGTACAGGACAGTAATAAGAATTGATTACAAAATAAAAGTATAAACCATGACTCTAAGCATTAGAACAACGTGGCTAAAATGACTCCATAACAGAAAAGGTCTTTGCGTACCAAGTCCAATCTTTTCTAGACCAAGTCGGATATGGATTAAACACTGCACTATACACACGTGAAGAAACGTATTATTGCAGTCTGTCATATTTGTCTGAAGTGTGCAAGAGGCCGAAGCTATAGTTTTCATTTTTTTTCCCATGATTGTAACCGTATCTTGCAAATACCATAATCTTCCATTCTTCGAAAAGGAAATAATATGGACTTGTATAGTTTAATTTAAATACTGGAAAACAGGCCCTTCAATACTGTTAAACCTCGATAACAGTTTTATGGTGAGAGGATTGGAGGTCATTGCCAAAAGAATAAATGGATGAATAAATTTTCGAACACATTTATTCTTTTGGATAAATGTGTTCGAAAAATCATGCAATATCTAGCAGTACTTTGGTACTTCATGAATTCAGCGTCCAGGTGTTTGGGAAGGAGAAACAGATTTAGCTAATTTGCTTTTCATTCAAACCCTTTCATTGTCTACGAAATATTCAAAATACTTCACAGACATTAATTTGCGATGGATCTCTTTCATGTATTTCATGTATCTTTTTCCACAACACCACCAAGCGGATGGGGAGGGACAAGTCCTGGTTTCCACCCAGGAAATCCCACAGCACCCCAAGACCCCCCCCCTCACCCCATCCATCGCCCATACATCCATCCACCTCCTACTCACCCATTACCCCCACATCCACCCACATTAACCCCACACACCCACAGCACCTCAACGCCGCACACCCCTATCCACCCCGGTCAACCTTGAACACCCATAACCCACCCTTCACACCCCTATCACCACCCCCCCAATCACCCCTCACCTGCAAGAACTGCAGGCAGTCGCTGATGTCCCGCATGCTGTCTTGGTAGTCCTGGATCATCTTCTCCACCTTCTTGCGGTCCGTCTTGGAGTGCACCGTGTCCGTGATGTTGGCCGACGCCGACACCAGGCCGCCCGCCGTGGCCACGCCGATGCCCACTGCCGTGACGATCAGCGACGTGCCCATGGTGAACGGCGCCAGGATGAGACCCGTGATGGTGGTGACGGAGCCCGCCACGCTGGCCACGCCCCCGCCCACGCTGGCCTTCACCGTGCGCTTGTGGAAGCTGTCGGCGTCGTCGGCCAGCGCCAGCAGCTCCAGGATGTGCGTCTGCAGCGTGCCACCGCGGCGATTGAAGAGCCGCACGAAGAGCCGCGCCGCCATGAACACCCGGTCGGCCGCCTCCTCCACCATCTCCCTGGGAGGGGGAGAGAGTGAGGGGGAGTCTGTGGCTCATTGCTTTGGGTGGTGTTTACTCTGTTTTGTGTTCAAATGGAGAGGGAATTTTTTGTCATTATTTGTTTTCCTTTTGCGTATAGAAATGTCCATCTTGTCACGGTGGTATTACCCGCAGTGATTTGTGAATATATATCTTGAAAATCAATAAAAAGATTTAAATATAAAATGGAGAGGGAGGATAGTGTGATGAGCGGAATGCATTACATTGATTTCATTATCACCTTGTGTTCGTATTACTTTTTGAGACAATGTAAATTGCGAGGGGAACTGTGTGTGCATTAGATGGATGGGACTGGGAATCTTTGTGTCGTTATTTTTATTTCATTTAGAACTTTGAAAGTTTCGTTTGAGAGAGCGCTTGATGCCTTTCAACAGCAATAGACAGATAGAGAGAGTCAGAGAGCACGCGACAGAGAGAGAGAGAGTCAGAGAGCACGCGACAGAGATAGAAAGAGTCAGAGAGAACGCGACAGAGATAGAAAGAGTCAGAGAGCAAGAGACGGATGGTGAGAGCGAGAGACAGATCGAAAGATATACCAGAAATACCAGAAGGGTGATGAAACGATCAACTTCACTATTACCATTTGATCATCATTGTTTCTTTTTCCTCAAATTCTGTAAAAGTCATACTGCAGCCTATACCGTAAATCAAAACGCTTGAAATTTTCAGGTATGGTTACCAATAACCCCCTCAACCCATAAACCCAAATTTGTGGTACTGCACCTAAAAGGTGGCTTATTTCTCCTCACCAGATTGACCTGGACTCAAAATTCTTTCAGAATATTAATCTCTAGAATTAGACGCATTTAGAAAACTCTGGTCTTTTCCCACAATTTCATAGAAATGCCAAACGTCCACAGTCTCCACCCATTTTGCCTATATGGCCATTTTGTTATTGTATAACTACCATACGGCTATCATTAGGTGGATACCTTTGAAAGTGCAAATTTTCAGATCTGTACTCTTTTAAGAAAGCCCTTAATTCTCTTGTGAAATGTGTGTTGGAGATTTCTTGATGTTGTGTGCTCATCAATGAACATTTTCATGATGTGAATGAGGCTTCATGCAGTTCAGGAATGTCAGTGGCTCAACAGGATAATGCTGTATACTGGTTATCCTTAAGTTCAGAGTTCGAATCCTGATTAGAGCATTAAGAAGAAGCTGAACATGAAATTCTGTCATTGCCACTCATTTAAGAAACACAACATTGAGCACCTGAAATTCATCAGGCAATCAACACTCCGGCTCATTAGTTTCCAAGAATCGGTCTGCCAAGACTCAGTTTGGCATTAGGGGAACTTCTTTGTTAACCATTTTTCCTTCATAATTAACTCGGTCATATTTATATTTCTTCCGTTAGTGTTCTTGACTACAAAGGTTTAATATCCCCAGAATTTGAAAGATTTTTCAGGTATATGCTTTTAAGAAAGCCCTTAATTCGCTTGAGAAATGTATACTTGCAGGTTTCTGGATGTTGTATGTTTATCAATAAACATTTTGACCATTTGAATGAGGCTGCAGCTCAGGTTTGTCAGTGGCTCAATGGGATAATGTCTTGTACTGGTGATCCTTAGGTTGAGAGTTTGAATCACGATTATAGCATAATGAACAGGCTGAAAATGACATTCGGCCATTGCTCTGCAGCTCACATACTTCACTCACATACTCACATACTGAGTACTGAGACTAGACTTGCAAGACTAGCAGGGTTGGTGAAGAATGTCAGTTATCTCCACTTCTACTTACTCCTCCGCCGGCGCGTCCTCGGTGGACTGGTTCCACTCATCCCATCCTGTCAGAGCACATGAGTTCAATCACTTGCTCCATTGTACCCACCATGGTCAATGAATGTCAAAAATGGTCATCTCAGCTTTAGACATAATCAAAGATACAAAATGGCGCAGCAGAGGGCTGAGGGATAAAACAAGGAGGAGATGAGGGCATCTACCCTCGACGGTTCTCCACCAAGACATTAGGCCCTCTTCATCCTGCAAACAGGGCACACAATGTAAAGTGAACACAAAGACATTTGCTCCGTAGAGACAAAATGGAGGCCCGTATGGTGTATGTAGGGTAAGCGAATGTGATTGGCTGCTACAAAATGGACGACAGAAAACCCCATCGAAAGATGGGACTTTTTCAAACTCGTCTGACTTTATAAACCGTACGTCGAGGGGCCCCAAGGACTCGTCGTCGCCGGGCTCTGGGGCTTCGGCCAACTGCAGTGTCTGCACCTCTACCACCTCCATCACCTCCTCCGCCTACGGACATTCACAACACAACCATGCACATGTTGCAGCCTTACCAAATACACACAGGCCCACATTCTCCATGCGTGGGGGAGTGTTCTCCCCATTCTTGATCCAATATGTGTGATTTTACCTTTGATTGGGCACAGGTAGTTTTGACACACACACACACACACACACACACACACACACACACACACACACACACACACACACACACACACACACACACACACACACACACACACACACACACACACACACACACCTCTTCATTGTTATCTACATAAATATTCATGCACTTTCCACACGCACAGCACATTTTACAGAATGTTTGAGGTGACATCCCAGAGACAGTCTGATCATTCAGTCGGTTGTGGAATGCTACTCATGTCAAACCTGAGCCAAGAGTGGTCCATCATCTAATCCGGGAGGTGAGGTCTGTGTGGCGAGAGGTGTAAGATTGTTAAGTGGTATAAAATAAAGTTATTATGTTTTCCCACGGCCAGCCCCACACACACACACACACACACACACACACACACACACACACACACACACACACACACACACACACACACACACACACACACACACACACACACACACACACACACACCTACCTTTGTCCCTGAACTGAACAAGGCACCCGGAAGTATTCTTTTTATCCTGAAAGTCTAATTGGAGACGGAAAAAAAAAAAAAAGGTCAATCCTTCATACTGTAATTCAAAAAAATACAATGGCCGTTAAGAATGGGAGTGCAAAACATGATATATATTTATTGTGAAGCATAACAAAGGGGAGAAATGGGACTTGGAACAGGATCTTCGCAAACAGAAAATAGCTTTATTTGTGCGTGGTGTTATTTCTTTGCAGGATGCTTGCACAACACTTCGCACAAGAGAATTCTGTGAATTTCGAAAGACCAGTTTGGGCCTTTGGAACGTACCATCGTCTTCCTGGGCCGCCCTTCCTTTGGTACACTCCTGACGGCGACACTCTCGCTCTCCTCCGCATACCAGACCGACTGGAAGAGTAGGAAGAGTTTCACCGGAGAGCACTCTGCAACGTAAATTACTGAGCCTACACAAACTGTGGCTTTGTTTAAGTTTTGGCTGATGTGACCGTGCGTATGCTCGGATATCATTAATACCGTACTCTGAAATAAGACAAGCTTGGGACAACAAAAAATAAAAAACAATGTGCGTGTGCGTCAAATTTGTGTCAATTGACTGCATTTATATCGCACTTTTAACCAAAGTGCTTTAAAATGTGGCTTGACATTCACCCATCTTCAAAACATGGACGGCAGAGTCAACCATGCAAGGTGACAGCCAGCTCGTTCGCTCACGGACACCCTCATAAACTGGGGCGGTACACGTGCCGAGGGTGTGTGACGACCCCGAGCCAAAGGGCCTTGGGGAGACATTGTCCTAGGAGTGTTTGTGTCACCCCCTGGGGCAAGAGGGCCCCCCCTGCTTCATTGCCGACATGCTTCGAACACGACACGCATCCCAAAAATGAGTCATTTTTGACTCTTCCCCCTCCCCGAGAACGCCACAGGCTAAAAAAGGTCCCCGAACCGTGAACTGGCCGTACGTGTCTCTCAATGGAGCCGTCGTCCAGGCTGTCGGAGCTGGAGGAGGAATCGCTGCAGACCGACGCCCCCCGGTGCTCCACAAAGGCAGCCGGCTGCCAGGAGAGAGAGAGAGAGAGAAGAGAGACGGAGAAGAGAGACAGGAAGGGCAGATTGGATGCATAGTTTCAAACGCCAGGAGCCAAGGTCTGGTGACTCGCTCTGGGTCCCACGCCCTCGCCTGAGGATGTTTTGTTTACACACCCTCTCCCGTCTTACAGGAAAAAACGGTTGGTTGGAACGCCGTACTGTTCCAACCACACCTTTGTATCGCTCAGACAACATCAGAATTGTTGTCGTGCCGGTGTCACCGTTGCTGACTTAAGAGATCCATCACTGTGACGAAATAGTGTACAGAGGATAACGAGGCAAACAATTGGGATCCAAATTCAATGAATATTCAACTTCAAGGTGCGATTCCAATAGTAAGGTCATCCTGCCGATGCACGAGGGTGCGTCTTTACTTCTCCCTCTGCAGCCGTGGCCTTAAAGGGGTTGACTTTCTGCATCATTCCTTGAAACATCCCAGGGTTCTAAAATGATTGAAAAAGCAGACACAAGGCCCAACTGGTTTACCAGGTTACAGACATTTAAATCTTGATAGATCTTATTCAAAGTCTATGTAAATGCATTCCATGCAAGAACATGATGGCTGAAAGGATAAGTCATCGCTCATACCTGTTTTGGCAGTTGCTGATCAACAGCGTCGGTTGAAACTTCGGACGTCTGGGACAGGGAAAATATACGCTTTTGATGACGTGCGTTTGAATTCAGATTGAATTAAAATCTAAAAATTAACGCAAGCTTAAATGTGTACCTGTTTTTTAGTGGTGTTGTTGTTGTCGGTTAGACTTCCTGTGCTGGCCGAGAGATTGTCGTTGGAGGACTGAGTGCGAGGGGATAAATAGACCAGAGAAGAAGATTGTATTATTAGTAAGGCCACGGTTTGATTTGAAGAGGTCTTTTCAATGGTTGCCCCTAGATCAAGGAGGTTCATTCACGGGGCAGAACGACCCGAGTCTGCCTCTCCTCTGCAAGCTTAATTAGATGCGTGTGCATTGAACATATAGTTGGAGGATTTTTTGCGTTTCGAGATTCAAAAGAGTCGCATTTTAAGAGTTAATAGCCCGACTACACTTTTGAAATGTCGTGCCGAAAGCAGAGCGATAACTGCATTTAGGTACACGTCTTGCAATGGGACGGAGCGGGTCGAAAACCTGGTCCGTGTTCACCGTAGGAGATTGTGAAAGGGTTCACCTTCTGCATCATCCCCACAAACACTCCGGGATTCTGGATAAGCGATACAAAATAATAGGAAAAATTAATTTGAATTGAATGAACCCCACAGAGGGGCTACATTGAAATAGATCCAATTAGAAGAAACCTGGGTTTGAATGGCTTAAGGTCGATTTGGATAGCAAGAACTCGCCAAGTACATTAAAGTACAGTGCGTCATAGCACTGCCCAGCCTAACTGCAACCACACCCATCTTCATCCTCATCCTCCTCATCCGTTGTTACACACCTGGGGCGGTTCAGAGCTCCCTCCTTGCTCCAGTGACTCAGAGGACGGCGCTTTGGAGACTACCGAAGACGCCTGGGATCAAAGCAAGACTTTGGTGAACCTTTCCATTGGGGGGGTGGGGGAGGGAGAGAGAGAGAGAGAGAGAGGGGGGGGGGGGACAGAGTGTCTGGGGGGGTGGGTTTACCTGAGAGGCAGAGCGGAATGGGTTCATCTTCTGCACGGCCGACTGCAACCGGCCAGGGTTCTGGAGACAACACAAGACAAGATGTCTGTCATTAATACCGGATGGGAAGTTCAGTCAAATGCACAGCAGCTGGTTGACCCGTTCACAAAAGGCCATTGTGGGACCATAGGGGGGAACACAGGTGTATCTCATGATGCTAACGAGGGCACATGCCACCTACTTGACACCATAGCACACCCACATTAACCTCGGCGATTTAAAAAGCCTTTTTGTAGTACGATTTAAAAAAAAAAAGTACAAACTTATATACAAGGCAGACAAGCGGGCCGGTTTTTCAAACAGGACAATACTTTCGGTAAACCCACAGCACTTCCTGTTGCGTGGTGTCACTTCCCTCTAGTCTACGGAGTGAAATACCCAATGAAGAAACGCCAGCTGCCTCCCCATCTCATGTTGGGCAGGTTGCATTCTCTATGCTGGACGCATTCCAATACTATTCCTACAGACATTCCCTAACCAACCACCACACCCACACCACCCCAACCACACACGACGAACACACACACAGTTATCTGGGAGAGTCCCGGATCAACCTCCTGGTCGCAGGGACCTGACGAAGGCGCTCCCTTGACCTTGGCTGAAGCCTGCAATCGAGAGCAAGAAGTTCATTCACAGAAAACCAAACTTAATTTGCCAAGCGTCGTTTATGGAACGAGCGGGGAGCTGGTTTGGTAGCTCACCTGTTCAGGTAGACGCACCTGTGGTGTGGACTTAAAAGGGTTGACCTTTTGGATGACCCCCATCAGTTTGCCAGAGCTCTGAGGAAGGAAATACCGATAAATTTGGTTTCCTTTGACCTAGGCGACCTTTGTTTGGCTTGAGAACAAAAGGAACATATTATATCCAGGCAATGGAACTACCAAGCCCTTTGAAAACAATGTGACCAGAACATCTTTATGGCTGCGTTGCAGTTCTATAAACTAAACGCCCCGCGCAGCCTTGCAGAGCATGAAGCCTGAGGGAAGAGCGGTTGCTAAAAAACAACACACAGTTTATTTTAATGCATGGAAATCTTACCATGATGTATTATAATGATTCGTTCAAAAGTTTATAAACGTTACGAATTTTGAGAACCCTAAAGTCTCAACTGTGACCCTAGTGTGAAACGCTTGCGGAACTGGTTTCTCGTGTACTGCGACACTCACTCAACACGGGGACATTTTTGGGAACACTGCAATAAACACCTGCTTACTACAGTGTGCACCTGCACCCATCGCATCCAGCACCCACCTGTGAGGCGCCCGCCGCGGCGTCCGGCTGGGGAGACTCCTGTGAGGCCGCGGCTTTGACGGGAGAAGAAGCCTGGAGCCCAATCACACATGAGCACTCAGGTTAAATGGTAGCACATCTTTAGCAGTGAAGTGGAAATGTCTTTGAGTAAACTACACGCACACTTGCACCCGCACACACACACCCTCTACTACTATGCCAAGCGGTTAGATAATAAGGGTGTGATCAACGTGTTTTTATTTTTTAACTGGCCGTGAGTTACCTGAAAAGTAGATTTGAATGGATTGACCTTCTGAATCGCCCCCATCATTCCAGTCCTCTGAAATCAAGGTAATCGCACAGAAATTCATACACTAACTTCATCGGTGATTTATCATTCCCAGTAATCAATTCAGACAATTGATTGTCCTGTCCTCTAAATACTTTGCTGTCATAGAATTGAAAGAATATACCTCGAACCTGAAAATGGCTGAAATACTGATCACATTTTTGTGTAACTGTGAAGGGTAGGCCATAGGATTCCTATATGAGGGCTAGGCTAAATGTGTAGTCTATCATACGCTAGTCCTAGTTATTTTAATATTTCAACCGTTCGGTGGCCATGAGATTGTATTCAGATGTACATGAATTCGCCTTTTAAAGATAGATTCACATCGTAAATCATGACACACTGCTCTCCTCTGGCGCTGCGTCTCATACACAAGAAGGTCGCTCGGCGCGTTTCAAATGGTAGCGGAAAAACGGCACTTGGAGAGCCCGATTATCCGATTTTCTAAGGATTAATGTTTTTGGTACACTATTTGGACATTTTTGAAAGATCCCTTTCACTGCACTTAAAAAAAAAATCCCATTAGTGTTAAATAGCCTAATTGTTTCAGCTGATTATAGAAATCAATACATTTGATGAATTAAAAATTAAATGAAAGGTTATAGACAATCAAGTTATTTGTGTGACGTTGCATAAGACTTATGAACACGGGTTCATCTCCTTCTTCAATTCGACAACATCACAACACACACACACAACACCACCACACACACACACACACCACACACACACACAACAACAGCACACACACACACACACACACAACCACACAACACGACAGCACACATAACAGCCACACGAGAATTCCCCCATACCACCCCCTACTGTTTGTACTGTTTACTGTTGCACTCTGCAGTAGGCTATAACAAACAATACCTTCTGGCCCCACTCTCCCTCCCCCTTCCCCCATTTGCTGTGTCTGGCTGCCCATGTTTATGATACTGCAGGTTGGTGCCAGTAAACGACACCCAATTATAATGCAATAATAATACCACCACCTGGGGACGAAACCCGACTGTTCTAAAGCAGGTTCACGCACCCTCTCGCTGGGCCTGGGCGGTAGCTGTGGCGTAGAGGATGCCGATTCGGTGCCTTGATCGCTCCGGAACATACTGGTGGTCACGAAAACAGGTGGTCATGAAAACAGACGGCAGAAGTATGTTGGTGATACAATGCCGGGTGTCTTTGACGCGCAACACATGGTTTGACGAATTAGTCGCCAGTAAGTCCCCCAAGTTGAACACGTCATTGTGAAGTTCCATTCTTTCCAACATAAAAATAGAGATTCCACGGCTTTTTACGCATGTTGTGCCACCGGTTCGCTTTCTGTCACGACTGCAGGAATGTGTGACGCACCCGCACCGTGACACTAGGCCTACTTATTACAAGTATTGAACTCAAGTTTAAAGTTATGGTCTCGTTACATTGTGTGACTTCGGTCAGACTTTAAACATGGAAGTGGATGTGTAAAACAACGCTGACCTTGCTTTACTTCTCTTGTCTCTTCCAACTTGGTTCAACGTCAACTGAACATGAAGAGAAAGGCAGTAAGGCAAAAGGGGGACGGCTCTGATTTCAGAACGAAACAAAGTTTATTTACCTTCACAACTGGAACAGTGCGCAATATTGGAACCCCAATACCAACAAATACCGGCTTGATTTTGTAAACGGAGGACTTTTCGAGGCAGTATTTCGCTTCCCTAAATAATGCTCATTCGCTGCACCTGTGTGGGCGTGGCGTAGCATTCCTCTGAAGTCCATAGCCTTTGTTTGCTGTACAGGAGTGTCACGCAGGAATCGATAGGTTACCTTATATATATTCACATTACACAACTTTTCATTTTTGCAAAACATCACTTTATTACATAATTTAAAAATTGTGCAAATAGAGTTGCGGGGTATAAAGGAAGACATTGATTCAGATTATAAAACCACACATCGCCCATAGAGAATAGTCAGCATCACCCGTGTTAAAGAATACTATTTTTTAATATTTATAAAGTGAAAGCGTCGTGTGCAAAACAACTGTGTAAATGATAAAACTCCAACCCCAAAAATATAACTGACATAAATAAACATTAGCTATAAGTGGCACCGTAAAACAATAAACGCAACTGAACCCATTCCCCAACGCCCGATTTGAGTCACACTCTGGCATTCTTCTGTACGTAAACCCCCGATAACAAATAAACCCATACAGGAACAACCGGTTCTGCGCCCAGTGCGTCTGGATACGCTTAGAGAAGTGGTGTCATACCGCAGCTTAGCCAGTAGAGGGCGCTGCCGGTCTAACTATTACCAGACAGCTCCCTGCACATGAACCGGGAGGAGGAGGGTGGTGGTGGTGGTGGTGGTGGTGGGGGAATAGGGCGAGTAGTGATTGAGGGTGTGGCACTAGGGGTGGGGGTGGTAGAGGTATGGTGGCGGTGGTGGTGGTGGTGGTGGTGTAGTCGAGGATTGATGGTGGTGGTAGGGAAGGGTGATGGAGGTGGGAAAGAAGGCAGGCGCTTTGGCGGCTGAGTTTCCCGGGGGGGGGGGGGGGGACACACACGACCCATCACACCCCGCCTGTGGCGTACTGCAGCTCCTGCCTGATGGCGCTGAGCTCCACCAGGCCGTCGTTGAGCTGCCCCACCACGCCGCGCACATCCGTCACCAGCTCCGCCTTGGCCCCGCGCTTCAGCTCCCGCGAGTCCTTCACAAAGTACTTGTCCATGCCCTGGAAAAGGCCCCTCAGGGCCACCACCGAGTCCTCGGCCAACGCCTGGGCCCGCGCCACGGGCTCGTCCACCTGGCCGATGGTCTGCACCGCCCGCCGGACCTCCCAGGCGGCGGCGTAGTGCTGGTTCCCCGCTCGCAGCAGCGGGTGGCCCCGGAGCCGGTACAGCCCCTGGCCCACAAGCGCGACGCTCGCAGCGCGGTGCCGGAGCCGGTACAGCCCCTGGCCCACGAAGCGCAGCACCCGGCTCAGGTCCAGCAGGAGGGCCTCATAGGCCTTCAGGAGCACCTCCAGCTGGGGGGGGGGGGGGGGGGGGGGGGGAGAGAGGGAGAGACAGACAGAGACACACACAGAGCCAGACAGAAAAAGAGACGGACACAGACGAGACAGACAGACACAGAGAGAGACACAGACAGAGAGACACAGACAGACAGAGAAAGAGAGACAGACAGACACAGACAGATTAATTTGAACAAAATCAAGACCAAGACGGCAGACGAGTCCGTCTGTATCCGTACTCGCACGCCCACCTTCTTGCGGTCGTGCATGTTGTTGACGTTGTCCGAGATGGAGGCCGAGGCCGAGGTGATGCCGCCGGCTGCCACCACGCCCACTCCCACGGCCGTGAGCAGCAGCGAGGCGCCGAAGGTCACGGGGATCAGCGCCAGGCCGGCGATGGCGGCCACGCCCCCCACGGCGGTGGTGGTGCCGCCCGTGATGTTGGCGATCTTGGCCTTGCGGTGGAAGCTGCTGATGTCGTCCGTGATGGTGTGCAGCGCGATGATGTACTGCCAGAGCAGCTCGGCGCGCTCCGTGAACACCTTGTCGAACACGCTGAGGCCGCGGTGCACCTTATGCGCCAGGGCGGTGAACGACCTGGGGGGGGGGGGGGGGGAGGTTAAGACCGTAGCTCTACAGGCACAATGCACGTTTGTTTTTTTACTGTCAATAATATTAACGTTTAGTTTGGATGTACATTTCTATTTTTTCTTCTGTCTGTCTGTCTGTCTGTCTGTCTGTCTGTCTGTCTGTCTGTCTGTCTGTCTGTCTGTCTGTCTGTCTGTCTGTCTGTCTGTCTGTCTGTCTGTCTGTCTGTCTGTCTGTCTGTCTGTCTGTCTGTCTGTCTGTTCTGTCTGTGTCTGTCTGTCTGTCTGTCTGTCTGTCTGTCTGTCTGTCTGTCTGTCTGTCTGTCTGTCTGTCTGTCTGTCTGTGTCTTTTTTCCCGCCCAAACTGTGTTCACAATTTGTGTATTTATTATCTTAAACCACAACAGACGAACGCTGGATGGAAAGGGGATTGCCAAATCATTTTTTGGATTTGGTCCTACTTTGTCTCGTCTTCCTTCATGTCGAGGTCTTCGTCGTCTGAAGGCACCTCGTCCCATTCTAAAAACACACAAACAGGTTGTAGACGCATTCAGTAGACGCATACAATTATGAACATACCACACACAATAGGGTACAAACTAACAAAACAAACACACCACACCTCATAGGGTACAAACATACCACGAGCATTAGGGTACAAACATACCACACGCGTTCAAACTTCAAATAAAAACAGGGACGTGCGTGTGCGCACGCGTGTGTATCACTCACGCTCCACTGTGTTCCACCACTCCATTAGACTGTCGGTGTCCTGAAACAAACACAAACCAGTACAACGACCAGTCACCTGCAGCTCTTCCTCGTCGTGAAACCATGACGACAGAGATATTCACACGCTGGTCATGTGCTCTCACACACACACACACACACACACACACACACACACACACACACACACACACACACACACACACACACACACACACACACACACACACACACACACACACCTCCACTTGGTATTTGTTTCAACCGATGGTTGCTGGGGGCTACGGTCTTTAATGCAACATAAAACTATCACTAACTCTGCCAGCAGTAGGGAACTGTAAAATAGTGCCTGTAAGGGTTTCAGATCAACATTGTGTAGACAGGTAACTACAGAAATACACTTATTAAAACTACGTATGTTTGACCGCTGGGTCAGAGGTTCTGCTGTAACACAGTAGGACCACAGGAGCCCAGACTGCCAGCAGTACCGACAGGGGGATGGAAGCAGTACTCACCCCGCCGTCCTCCCCCTTCTCCAGCCCAGCCATAACACGCTCGTCCCTCTGGGCAGACAACCACTCCGCCTTGAGTGAGTGAGTGAGTGAGTGAGTGAGTGAGTGAGTGAGTGAGTGAGTGAGTGAGTGAGTGAGTGAGTGAGTGAGAGAGACTTAATTTAAATTAATCATTGAGATGATCCAATTTAAAATGAAGAGTGTAACACACAATAACACCAACAGGTCATGTTGTCTAAACAACCAACAACCACAATTTGAAAACCCAATCACGTCAAAGGCCTTCGGAATAAATGTAACTTTACTCAAATGAATGGTAACAAAAGATGACTAATAAGAAACCCTGATGCCTGCCTGTCACATGAGGGCCAAGTATATATCTCGGGGCGTGACAAAGCATACCTGAATGATCTTAATGACACCGGAAAACAAAGACGACTGGCCCACTATCAAGTGAGGCAGGAGTGCCTTCTCTGTCGCATACAAAAGGTCTTCTTTGAGCACACAACACACTTTATTTTTTATTCTGCAGTACCGGGATCTTCCAGCTCAACCTTCGACCTCCATGTGACTGATGTCCTCATGTGATTTAAGATTTGACGTGCATTTCATAAAAATGTTTAAACATTCTACAGAAGGGAGGCTTGATTTTGAACGCTTTGAAGTCACGCAGATTATCGGGGTGCTAAACCCTGAGTGGCAGAAGCTCCTAAAACAAGTGTGCGGTGGTCCGTACCGCGGCAGCCTCGGACTGGAAGTAGTCACTAGAGGTGGCTCCTGGGGGGTCCACGTCCAGGGTCCCACTCTGGATTGACACCCGAGGACAAACAGAAAGGTTGGGAAGAGAATTAAAAACCAAGTGACGCATTGGAAATACTCAAAGAACTAACCGTCACTTTACTTGAAATACCTCTGACTTTAGACACTTTGACTTACCTTTGCTTTGTACTTCTTAATCCCTTTTAGTTTGGGCAACCTCTTATGCTAAAGAAAGTGGAAAAAAATATAATATATACTGTATATGCAAAAAAAAACGTAACAGCAATATAAACAAAAACGGAAATATTTGTTCTATTTGGCGTTACGAAGATATTCAGTACCGGTTTGGAGTGGTCCATCCCGTTCTCCTCCTCCTCGTACGGTCCCCAGGGGCTGGGGGGACCCCCTTCATCCTGTTGGTAGTCTTCATCCTCCAGGAAGGAACCCTACCAGGAAACACAACACCAAAGCGTCTCTCATCCACCTGAATGATCCGTCCTAACAGACAGACATATCATCTACTCCAAGCTTCAATCCAAGCCGTGGGACTGGATGGAGGTACCATGGGGGATCCGTTGGGGAACACCTTCTTCTGGGACGGCTTCTGTTTGTGACTTTTGTGTTTGGGATTTTTCTGTGGAGAACAAAAAACAAAACAGGTTTCATAAAAATCATAATTTGACTGAGATAACATACGTTTTCTCCCCTGCAGGATCAATAAAATAATATATTGATTTTATATTGTGTATTCCAACGACAAGACTAGGGCACTAACACAGATAAGGCATTGTTCTAGCTCGTCTAGTCCAGAGGAACACTGCTTCCATCGATCTAAGATGCAAGAACGAGCGACCATGGCCGAAGGCCAAAGTTCACAATCAAAGATCTTTTAAAAAGTGACATATTCTACCACCAGGTGTGAGTGTGATTAGCAGTTAGAAGCCGTTTTGAAATTCTGCCTCTTCTGACATCACAAGCGGGGTGATCTATCCAGCACACATCTTGGTGTGCACGCCTGCTTGTGACATCAGAAGGCAAGGGTACCTGACAGACAGGTGTACCTTTTTGGCGTAATCCATTTCCTTCTCCTCTCCATCCTCCCACTTCTCAGAGAACCCGTCGGAGCGATAAGGGCTGCCTTCCCCCAGCATGTCCTCCTAAAAGCAACAGACAAAAAAATACATGAAATTAATGTTTATGATGCATTAGAGAGAAACCGATGCGATGCCCACTTTCATGAGCTACCGCGCCAGCGTGCGGGTATTGCCCCATAAGGCCATGACGTCGTTGAGTGATGATGTCATCAACACGGGACGTCTCGTTACCTTGGAGCTTCGGCGCTTCACGAGCGGATATTTAGACGCTTGGGTTTTCTGTCGATAATGGGATGGCAACAAAATAAAAACACAACGAGTCAAATAAACATAACAACGTAATTAACGTCAAACGCGTTCCGCAGAACAAAAACGCCAAGGGTCTGGTTCTTACCGGTCTCTGCAGTCCTTCAGGTCGTGGTGGAAGTCGTCTCCGTTAAGTCCTGACGAAACGTTGGAACCGTAGCACTCCTCTTCTAGGAACGCTGCCTAGTGCACAAGTACCATCAAGTACCATCAAGTACCATCAAGTACCATCAAGTACCATCAAGTACCATCAAGTACCATCACGTACCATCAGGTACCAGCCTCACTAGGTGGTGTGTGGAGTGGCATGTGATGATATGATGCATCTCATCAATCCTCTTAAGTGTTGGGCATTGCACTACCGCTTGGTTTTGGATCGAACCCGGTGACCAACGTATTCTTGGTCATTTACAATTAAAGTTGAGCATACAGTTGCCAATTAACAATATCAATAAAGAAAGAAATATACACATTTTATCCAGTGGAGAAATTCAATTGTAAGCAAATGGAATAGGAAGTAAAAGTACTTTGCCAGTAGACTGAGGAGTGTAGATATTTGCAGTATTCAGGTCCTCGAACCCATGGCCCTGAGAGAAGTATTCAAATGATTTAGGCAATGTGCATGAATCTAAAGAAACCGGTGGTGTGAATGCAGTGGTCGAGAGAAACGATGGCATCTGAATGCAAGGTACAGCACATCGCGCACACACACACACACACACACACACACACACACACACACACACACACACACACACACACACACACACACAACACACACACACACACACACACCACACACACACACACACACACACACACACACACACACACACACACACACACCTTAGAGCCTTTTTTAGGCGAGTAGCCCGAAGCCCCTTTCGATTCCTCTTCTTTCTACAGGAAACATCGATTACAACTGATCGTTAACATCACAAAGCACAATGAGGGATGAATGAATTAAATTCTGATTCAGAGTCCTTTACCACCACTCTGCTGATGGCAAAACCCCTCCGAGGAACAAACTTGATTTCCAATTGGTTCTTCTTCTTCTTCTGCGAGACAAGAGGAATTTTACAATTGCGCAGGGAGGTCAAACATTTTAGTATTCAGCCGAGTTCAACTAGCTAAAATGGTCAGCATCAAGATGACGAATTCAGCTAAGATGAGCACTATTCAAGCTATTTGATTGGCTGGAATTAATCATACAAAAGAGAACTCAATACGGCGATTCCCTGGCACTAATGGACGCCCTTAGAGAGCCAGTGAACCCACTGTTTCAGCACTAATGGACGCCCTTAGAGAGCCAGTGAACCCACTGTTTCAGCTGGAATTCCAACACTGAGATTTGAGTTCACTGTCTCTTAGGTTTGATTACGTGGTTTATTTTTGTTTTTTTTGTTTATTTTGGAGCAACCTTTATGGCCACACTAGTGTAAAGAGACAGGAACCCGAGAGGATAAACCACGACAAAGAACCAAGGGCTGGATTTGAAGCTACGACCACTGGACCTTTCGTCTACATGCCAAGCGCGCTAGCTGACCGTGCCTCCATTCCTCACCTAAGCTTGTTAGCTAATTATAACACCTAGCCCATCATGCCTAATCCCTGTGTATTGTAAACGCTAACCATCCAATCAAACAAGCTATACAATTAACCAGATATAGATGAAACTACATACAATGTCACCGTCGCTCGTCCCCTTCTTCATCCCCTCGTCTTCATCATCCAGGAGCATACCCTAAAAATGACCGCACACACACACACACACACACACGTTAAGTGACGGCAATTACATACAGAATGTTACACGGAACACGACATAATCCTACAGTGAAAGTTTTTTCGTTTATTTGTTGTGACAGTGTAGGCCAGGGGAGAGTGGTATATATATATACAGTGGAGGAAATAATTATTTGATCCCTCGCTGATTTTGTAAGTTTGTCCATTCACAAAGACACAAACAGTCTATAATTTTTAATGGTAGGTTTTATTACAATAGTGAGGGATGGAATATCAAAAAGAAAAATCCAGGAAATCACTTTAAATAAAAATAATATAAAACAGAACTTGCATTTCATCGAAGTGAAATAAGTATTTGAATCCCCTGCCCAACCATCAACAATTTCTGGCTCCCACAGACTGGCTAAATACTCCTACTCCTTAGATACACTGAAAAAAACATGTTACCTGCAGCAAAGACACCTGTGTGTCAATCAGTCACCAATCACCTGTATAAAAGACACTTGCACATGCATTCATCAGTCAGACTCCAAACTCCCCACCATGGGCAAGACTAAAGAGCTGTCTAAGGACATCAGGGACAAGATTGTAGACCTGCACAAGGCTGGAATTGGGCTACAAGACCATAAGGCAAAGAAGCTGGGGTGAGAAGGAGACAAACTGTTGGTGCGATCGTTCGAAAATGGAAGACGCACAAAACAACCATCAATCATCCTCGTTCTGGGGCTCCCTGCAGAATCTCACCTTGTGGGGTATCACTGATGATGAGGAAAGGTGAGAAAATGATCCAAGAACTACACGCGAGGAAGCTTGCTAATAGAAATCTCAAGGGCAGCTGGGAACCAACAGTCACCAAGAAACCCATTGGGAACACACTACGTAGCCGCAATGGATTAAGCTCCTGCAAGTGCCGCAAGGTTCCCCCCTGCCTCAAAAATACCATGTACAGGCCCGTCTGAAGTTCGTCCAATGAATCACACTGAATGATGATTCAGAGAAGTCTTGGGAGCAAAGGGGCTGTGGTCAGATGAAACCAAAATTGAGGTCTTTGGCATCAACTTCGACTCGCCCGTGTGTTTGAGGAGGAAAAATACATGACTATGACCCCACAAGACACCATCCCACCGTCAAGTATATGGAGGTGGAAGCATTATGCTTTGGGGGTGTTTCTCTGCTAAGGGGACAGGACGACTTTACCACATTGATGGAAAGATGGACGGGGCCATGTGCTGTAAAATCCTTAGTGGCAACCTTCTTCCCTCCGCCAGAGCACTGAAAATGGGTCATGGATGGGTCTTCCAGCAGGACAATGACCCAAAACATATGGCCAAGGCAACAAAGGAGTAGCTCAAAAGGAAACACATTAAGGTCATGGAGTGGCCAAGTCAGTCTCCGGACCTTAATCCCATCGAAAATCTGTGGAGGGAGCTGAAGCTTCGAGTTGCGAAGCGACAGCCTCGAAACCTTAAGGATTTGGAGATGATTTGCAAAGAGGAGTGGACCAAGATTCCTCCTGATTCGTGCAGAAACCTGGGAATTAACTACAAGAAACGTCTGACCTCTGTGCTTGCAAACAAGGGTTTTGCCACCAAGTACTAAGCCATTTATTGGCAGGGTATCAAATACTTATTTCACTCGATAAAATGCAAGTCTGTTTATATCTTTTATTTAAAGTGATTTCCTGGATTTTCTTTTTGATATTCCATCTCTCACTATTGTAATAAACCTACCATTAAAATTATAGACTGTTTGTGTCTTTGTGAATGGGCAAACTTACAAAATCAGCGAGGGATCAAATAATTATTTCCTCCACTGTATATATACATAACATGTAAATCAATATCTATGACTGTAGTGGAGCACAGTAAACAACATGTGTATCAGTACTTCCATCAACTCACCTCAGACCATCGCCGCGGTATGGAGTCGCTCTTCTGAACCTTAAGCTTTTGCACGTCCTCATCCTGCCAAGGAAGTAGAAAAGAGTTTCATCACAGGATTGTATTGATATGACCCTGAATTCATACCCCCATATAAATGAGTGTGAAAAACCTTTAAAATATGTTAAATCCATTCAACTGAACTGAACTTGACCACACGACCTGCAAATTTAAATCGACTACCAATCGCAAAATATTAGAAAATTTTATTTTTCGTTAAAAAAGAACGCAATCGCAGAGAGGCATCACATTTGCGCTGTGACGCCTCTCTGCGCTGGTCATTTGAACTCTGACTCGCTTGCTTAAACACCTTGCGTTAGCTTACCTGCGTTTCCTGAAACCATTGGCTGTCGTCCCATTGGCTGGCGTTCACCTGGTCGCCGTCTGCCTTGCTGTGGAGGACAGACGCCTCGGAACCCTTGCGGAGGAAGGTGCCAAGCCGAAGCTTGGCCTTACTCTTCTAGAGAGAGAGCGAGAGCGAAGAGAGGAGATAAACACAGATCAATTATTGATGATCTAACATTTTGTTGTAGTTGAGAATTTTTTTTTTTTTTTTTTTAAACACTAACCGGCTTGTGGTCCATTTCCTCTTCCATCTCGTCTTCGTAAAGGCTAGTTTCTGGAAAACCCTCCTTGAAATCAACATGGAGGAAAATAAATACTGGAAAAAGATCATTATGGTGGCCAAGCAAAACTGTGATTAAACAGCACTCACCATTGAACTCTTGGAATAGTCGCTGATGTCATCTTTGTCTTCTTTGTCACGCTGAAAGATGAACACATTAAATAAACAGATATATTTTTTATCCAAAAATAATAAATCTAGAAATAGATGTGCATTTGTGTTGTTTTTTCCTATTTCACCTTTGACGCCCTGAGAAGCGTTTCACCTTTGCCGACGTTTGACACATTCCGATATTTATCCTGGTAAGGAAACATTGGCAGTCATTAACAGGGGGGGGGGGGGGAAGGACACACACACACACACACACACACACACACACACACACACACACACACACACACACACACACACACACACACACACACACACACACACACACACACACACACACACACACACACACACACACCTTGAGCGAGCCTTTGAGGAAAGTTGACGTTCTGAATTTTCTTCCTCTTTTCTGTAAAAAAAAAGAAAAGGAGACCAACGTTAGAGCTTTGTTCTCGAGCTCCGTTCCCATTCCTTCCCCCTGTTGCTATTGAAATCTGGGGTATGTTTCTCCCTTAACCTCTGGGGGTTGACATGAATTGAGCAAGAAAAAAACACAACGCGTTTGTGATCTCTTCTGGGCCTACGTCAGTGAGATGAGGTGTTAACGCGAATAAAGTTTTGGAAAACATGCAGGGACAGCGAGTGAGCGAGTACCTTCTCAGGATTGTCCAGAGGACTGTAACCATCTCCGTCAAAGAGACCGTTCACCTGTTGGATTAACCACCTCAGTGTTATTTTCCTGTCATTCATGAAGATGTTTTTTTTATTATCATTTGCTTCGCCGCTTATTAACATCAAATCGAACTCTGCCCTTGAGCAGCAGAGGGCTCACCCTCATGGATTCTCTGCGCAGCCGGAAGGTTCCAGACTAGAGGGAGATGGCGACATGGGGATCACATTACACACATAGGATCATCTAGCTTTATCTACTGGGGACCCGCTCAAACATCAATTTGATTATTTTCAACATTATTTAAATTTAATACTGCAATACACTTCATTTGTAAAGCACCTTTAAAAATTGAAACAACCAACAATAAAAACAACAGTAGGGTAACATTAACAAGTCTTACAGGGTGGGAGGGGATCATTCTAATGGAGGATAAAAAAAGACTACAATCACACAATGAACGTAGCGAGTGGAGTCTGACCGGTTTGAAGTCGGGGTCCAGCTGAGGACTGTCCTCGGGCCAGTCTTCAACACACCTCTCCTAGGGTGTGGAGATACGGGAAGGATCAATGAGGGTCAGTAACCGACTAGCAATATACACCAACAAGAGAAAACATTTTAAATCAAAGCAGCAGCCACCGACCTGGCCGTTGAGCACAATGTCCAGATAGACGACGTCCTCTTCAGTTGGATCCTTCTGGAAAACAAAGCAAACACACCAGTCTGTCCACCTTACAGGCGTAACAATGGGGTCACTGTACCCCGTCACAGACCTTCACTGTACCCCACCAGAGACCTTCACTGTACCCCACCAGAGACCTTCACTGTACCCCATCAGAGACCTTCACTGTACCCCATCACAGACCTTCACTGTACCCCATCAGAGACCTTCACTGTACCCCACCAGAGACCTTCACTGTACCCCATCAGAGACCTTCACTGTACCCCATCAGAGACGTTCACTGTACCCCATCAGAGACCATCACTGTACCCCACGAGAGACCTTCACTGTACCCCATCACAGACCTTCACTGTACCCCATCACAGACCTTCACTGTACCCCATCACAGACCTTCACTGTACCCCATCAGAGACCTTCACTGTACCCCATCACAGATCTTCACTGTACCCCATCACAGACCTTCACTGTACCACACCAGAGACGTTCACTGTACCCCATCAGAGACCATCACTGTACCCCACGAGAGACCTTCACTGTACCCCATCACAGACCTTCACTGTACCCCATCACAGATCTTCACTGTACCCCATCACAGACCTTCACTGTACCCCATCAGAGACCTTCACTGTACCCCACCAGAGATCATGATGTCCAACATAGTTCCATCATTAAAACGCATACGATACATAATTAAATACACCTTCATAGAATGATATGAATATACATGTAATGAACTACATTCAATTGATTTAATTTAATTGCCCTGTGATCTTTACCTCTGCAGCGTGCTTGAGGCGAGGAGCCGGCTTGGAGGGTGGTGTTGGGGCCGTGACGTGGGTCAGTGGGGCGGAGGTGGTGTTCAGTCTTGGGGCGGCTGAGGGCAAGGGGTGTGGCTCTGAGAGTTGAGTGGTGGGGGTTGACGTGGAGGTCGGGGTGGGGGTGAAGGTGGGGATGGGTCCTTGGGTGGTGAAGGGGTTTGAGGGGGTGATGGGGCTGAGTGCGAGGGCGGGGGTTAGTGCTGGCTTGAGTGGTAAGGGTTCTAGGATTAAGGGTTCTGAAGTTAAGGGTTCTGGAGTTAAGGGTGAGCTAGGGGAGAATTTGAGGGTGGCTGGTAGGGACGGTCTGGGTGGAGCTTTGGGTGGTGTCTTTGGTGGCGTCTTGCCGGGCGCTGGGGAAGCATTTTGCCCAGCCTGAAATAAACAAAAACAACAACAACGCAAACCAGAAAACACCGTTAGCGGTGGACTTCAAAGCAGCGCCATCAGCGACTCATGCTAAAGAACGGTGTTAATATTTGAGTGGACCGTACAGGACTCGCTGTTGGCCGGAGTGCCAGGCCCGCGGGCCGCTGGGGTCTGACACGCGGAACAGGCTTTGGAGGTCTGCTGAAGGCGCTCCCCTGCAGGACGGGGAGAAGTGTGGGGTGAGAAAGCGCTGCTAACTTGGGCCTTTGCCATCGTTTATATCTACAAGTCACTACTGCTAGAGTTCTAACAAAGACCAACAAAATTCGAACATATTACACCAATTCTTAAATCGTTACATTGGCTTCCTGTAGGTCAGAGAATTGATTTTAAAATCATGTTGCTAACCTATAAATCCCTTCATGGTTTAGGCCCAAACTATTTAACTGATATGCTTCCACTACATAAGCCTTCTAGACCACTAAGATCCTCTGAGACCAATCTGTTAATTATCCCCAGAGTAAACACGAAACATGGGAAAGCAGGATTTAGTTACAATGCAACAAATAGCTGGAATAAACTCCCTGAGGATTTAAGACTAGCGCCAACTCTGGGCACCTTTAAAACAAGACTGAAGACTTCTATGTTTGCTTTAGCTTTCTGCTAAATCTTAAATACATTGCACTTTCTAAAAAGCTATTTTTTTTTTTAACTTTGCATTTATTTTCTATTTTAATACTAAAATGCCTTTTTAACTTTCTATTTTGCATACGTTTTCTTTTACTAATCTATTATTTTATTTTATTGTATGAGAATGTTTACATGTGAAGCCCTTTGAGTGCCTTGTGTATGAAAAGTGCTATATCAATAAAGTTGCCTTGCCTTGCCTACTCCGACAACAAATCGAAAAATAATTGACCGTGGTTGCATCCCTGTCCTCTACCAACGGCAGACGGACAGACGGACACTCACCGACGGCGTCGGGGACTGTTGCGCCGTTGCCATGGAAGCCAGGGCCAGAGCGAAGGGCGTCGGTTGGAGTATACCACGATTCGATCCCATAGGGGTGGTCAGCGTCACCGCCGGCGGTATGTCGGGGCGGGCCGGAGTTGGAGAGCGAGACAACGGGGTCACGCCCTTCCCGGGATCGAGGTCGCGACCGACGGCGGGAGAGAAAATGTCCGCCGCGTCGGAACGGTTGGGGGAAAGCGCGGCGTGGGGGGCCGTGACGGTGTCGTCGGTTGGGGTGGAGCTGGAAGCGCTGCTGGTGTTGACGAAAACCGACCAATTAGGACTGTCGGAAGGTTGGTTTGTGGACTGTGACAAGGTGGAAGGGGGTACGACAGACCCCGGTGTTTCCATTGGCCCTCGCTGGAAGAACGGGTCCCCGTCGGGAGAAGGCTGGATCCCGTTGGACGAGAGCGACAGCGCCTCACTCGGCGGGTGATCTGAAAAACTGAACAGGTCGTTGTCCGCAGAGAAGGGATCTCTGTACACAAGCGCCCCGTTCGGGAGCGGCGTCTGGAACAAACCAGTTTCCTTTTCCGGGAGAGGGGTCCGGAATAGTTTGTCTCCTTCCTTGGGCCGGGATTGGAAGATGTTCTCCTGCTGCTCAGGAGAAGAGAGGAAGGGGCCCGCGCGCACAGGAGCCTGAACCTCTTGGGTGCCCCGCGGGGCTCTGAACGGATCGAGCGTGTTCTCGTCAAAGGGAAACCACGGGAACATGTCCGCCTTTTTACCAACGGAACGGTCGCCTTCCGCCACAGATCGGCTGAGCCCGTCTCCCGCCGCGGGGGCCGGGGATGCGTCGTACCCGCCGGACGGCTCTGTGAGCTGGGGCGACCACGTTGGATCAGAGAACGCCTGGTTCACCGACGACACGCTCCCGTCCGCCTCCGCCTTCGGTGACGACGGGGGCCGGGCGGATGATTGATCCAGGCTGGAGAGATCGGATGGGCTCTGGAATCGAGCCAGGTCAGAGGTGGAGCTCAGGGGAGGCTGCTGGGACAGGGAGGAGTCAGGCGGCGTAGCGGAGGCCTCCCCAGGGGATGCCTGGAGCTCCGGTGGAGGAGCGCAGAGCGGGAATGCTCCTTCAGGAAGAGAGGAAGAGGCCGCCTGAAGTCCCGCCGTGGGGGTCATTTTGCCACTGGGCCCCTGTAGACACGACACGGACGGAGTAGGGGTCATCACACGATAAACGTTGCTCGTACCATCACTTATGTACTGTTAGGTCTCCAGAGAAAGGAGTGTTGGAGGAGGGAGGAAGGGGTTCAGCTACCAGCATGCAACACTCGGAGAAGGAACTGTAGGTAACTCACCCTTACGGAGGCCCGTGATAGCATCCCATGTAGCCTGATGCTACCCTGTAAACACAGACGCAGGGACACCCACACACACACACACACACACACACACACACACACAGTTGAGTAAAACATTATAAATAATATGACAGCTTTGTGTTTATCAGCTTCCATATACATATCCAGATTGAGTTAAGTTACCCGCATTGTGCCTAGTCATCTACATGCTTAGTCATCTACTTGGGACAGGTGTGTCACATGGAATCTTTTGGCATGGCCTGCACAATTTGTTTCGACAATCAAAACACAGGGTAAAATTTCAATGAGAGTTCCGACACAATGTTTTGGGCTGTCCAATTTCAATTAACAATCTCGTGTGTGTGTGTGTGTGTGTGTGTGTGTGTGTGTGTGTGTGTGTGTGTGTGTGTGTGTGTGTGTGTGTGTGTGTGTGTGTGTGTGTGTGTGTGTGTGTGTGTGTGTGTGTGTGTGTGTGTGTGTGTGTGCATAATTCTTACCGTTCGCCTAACTGCATGAGATATCTTGGTCCGATCCGTGAACCGTGTGAGGGTGACTGCTTCCTTGTTCTCCAGATATAATTAGGGGCGTGGGGGAAATACAAAAAATATAAAGCAATCGACACATCGAACTGCCTCCGGCACAAAAAAACGACACAAGCGAACCATCGCTCACATCACTCGTCTCTATCCATCCAAAACGTTTCTAGCAGTAGGCCTACACACTCTGATTGCAGGCCTAACTCACACAGCAGGCCTACACACACACACACAGCAGGTCTACACACACACACACACACACACACACACACACACACACACACACACACACACACACACACACACACACACACACACACACACACACACACACACACACACACACACACACACACACACACACACACACACACACACACACGTGTCCACGTTCAGTTCCAGACAAACATCCAGAATACCCTCAAAGCGTACTGACCATGATTGCGTCTCCCGTCCAATACTAGTCTTCATTCAGAGCGATCTAAAGCCAGACTTCTCCGCGTCTCAGATGCAAAGCAGTGATCGACAGTGATTGGTGATTGGCAAGGGTTCACGTCGTGGGACTCTTTATCTTGTTCAGCCCTCCCTCGGATCCTTCAAGGCTTCACCATGCAGCCCAACCGGTCGCGCCTGCTCCCTCCGACCGGCTGGTATGCGGCCCCGTGATGACGTTTGATGGGAGACCTTTGGCTTGCCAACGCGGCCTTTCAAAGCATAGGCCTATTCATATTATTTTTTAAATTAACAATGGACCGCGATTGTATTTATGAGCTATTGACATGATCGCAACATTGCAGTGTGAACACAGTTAAGACGACTTGACTTCCTGAACAGGCGTCCTTCAAAGTAAAGTCTCACCTTACCAAAGCAGAGTCCAGTCAGATTAAATGGATCAGTAATATTAGTATAGTATGAGTGGTAATATTATTAGATGGGAAAGTGCATTGTTTTCGTTGGTATAGGAAGGAATACAGAAATTGAGCATCGATAAATTAGCATAGCACGCCAGTTACTCTAATCGATGTATTCTCCCCAGGAGGGCAAATTGTCAGCAAAACGTCCACAACTCAAAGCAAACCACACGTTCACCATCCAATCATATATCCTATGCATCTCAAACCACACAAAGCAGACAGGATCCCAACAGAAAGACCTCAAACTCTCCCATCTCCACAACCACATTCAGCAGCAATACTCACAGCCACCTGGGCAGTCTGCGCTGGTGGGGTCCGTCGCTGTCCTGGAACCAGAACGTTCTCTGTGGTCCACCAGAAGGGAGGGTGAAACCGGGGCCGGGCAGCGGTGGATGTGGAGGGGGAGTCCAACATCATAATAAGGAGGCTGTGTCTGTGGGTTTTATGTCACAACTTGTTGCTGCTGCAAATAATCCTGATAAATATCTCTGGAATCCATGTCATAGGGGAAGAGGAACTGCGAGCTGCCCGGGTGTGCCCTGTGTTGTCTCTGTTAACTCCTGCCCGTTCCTGCTCTTTTTTTCAGTAAATGGACTACATTTATACAGCGCTTTTCTAACCAGTGGCCACTCACAGCGCTTTTACAATATTGCCCAACATTCACCCATTCATGCACACATTCACACACCGATGGCAGGCGACAGCCAGCTCATCGGGGTCAGTTAGGGTGAGGTGTCTCACTCAGGGACACTTCATCACTCAGCTAGGAGGAGCCGGGGATCGAACTCGCAACCTTCCGGTTACCAGCCAATCCGCTCTACCCCCTGAGCCACATGCAACCCCTCCTAGTGCCCTCATTGTCCAGTTTATTCATTTCAAACAAAGAATACAGATGATAGGATGTCAAAGAGTAAGTCAACCACAGCCCACCACAACGACCAAACCTGGTCCAGGAAATGTGAAACAGAGGATGGCATGGCCAATCTGTGTCATGACCAAGAGCTCTCTCTGCTGACGCTGGAGGTAATACAGGCCCACATCCTGGATCTACCAAGGCCAACTCCACCGACGGGAGAAGGTTTCTCTGGCAAGGTTGAATCCTTAATCAAAGCCTTGATACCGAGCAATGCAGGACATTGTGCTATTTTTGCCACAAAGGTTGATTTTTGGTTTTATAATCTTAGTGTCATGCCTATTTCATTGTATGTATTAATTTCATTTGTTTGTATGTCATTGTGTTGTTTTTCATTCGTGTGGCTGTTGGGTCTCTCTTTCAAAAGAGGTAACTAAACTCATTAAGACCGTCTGAATCAATTAATGTTGCAAAAAGTACAATACAATACAATAAGTAATAAGTCTAGGTGTGCCGTTATTCACTGTCTATTCAATGTCTAATCCCTACCCGCTCAGCAATAACATGTTTCCGTATTTACTGTCTAACTCTTACCTGCTCATTAATTACATGTTTCTGTATTGACTCACTGTAAATAGCTTCTGATGAGTAGAAACATGGGTGGATATAATCATATTGTCAATCCTAGGCTACGTTAAACTAATAAAATCCCTCATAAAACCACTAAAAACATAAAATTGTATATATATTTTTATATTATACAAATAGAAATGAATTAATTTATGATATGATTTGTATTAAGTGTCATGTAAAAACTAAATTCTCATACACTCAAAATGATATAAGATACCGCATATTAAGAAACCCTTTTCTATAAACAATGCACACTTTTTTCATTAATGTTCTGGTGGAAAATTACAAAGCATTCATAAAGAAAGCGAAAGAGGGCAATCTCACCTTCTCAGATGGTCGGATAAAACTAAACAAAGCTTGTCTGAAAGTTAACGTTCATGTGACGAAGGTCCATCTAAAGAAATGAACTGGATGCATTTACAAGAAATGACAACAGAAACGTGGACCCCACCCCTTACAGCAGGAGCTCATATAAAGTGAACAGCTCTGTTTCTCTGTAAGTTTATCCACGCCTCGCACCACCAGGTAAGTACATCTCACGCAACCTCATTTTTAAATATAAGAATAGTGGTATAACTGAATGTTAGTCACCGATATTCATAGCTGCATGTCATGATGACTCCACCACGTTGATGACAAATTTGTAAACACCACAATGTTTTAGCTTAGGGCTACTTTTAAATTATGAGTTTATTGTTCGTAATAAACACAGTAAAATGATGGAAACACACACTTTTTAAATATGGCAAAACTAATCTCTAAATGAATGAACTATTGAATCCTTTTAAAGTTTCCGTATTTGAGAAAAACCTGTTTTGAGCATTCTATATAATTACCTTTATTACATTGAGATCATGTCAATAGGAATTCTAATTTGAGAATATTGAAATATGAAGCGGCACAGCTTTAGGTGCATTGTGGTTGTTGAAAGTATTGAAGTGTTGACATTCCTTCTCTCTCTGTAACGAGTAAGATGGCTGCCAACATCAACAGTTATCTCCGGATCCAAAATGGGTTGGCCTCGAATCAACTGGACAATGATGAGAGGCTTCTTATCAAAAAACTCCAAAGTCTCTGCAAAAATTGCAACTGGTGCCATGCGGAACTCGATGAGCTGTTGTGCGCTCTTCATGTGCGGTTTGAATCGTCGCCGACTAATTTATCACGGATGATAAAAGTCTTGCATTCTTTAGAAATCCATTACATCTCTCCGACTTTGGTACTTCCAGATGGACAGACGGCTAGACAGTTAGTGAAGGATCTAACGAAACCTTATGAAACCCTCCTGGACATCATAAGCAGGGCCAAAGACAAAGAACTCACAGAGATTCTAGAAGAAATCCGACAGCAACAGTTAAATCACATAGACAAAGACCTTCTATCTAAGGTAAAAGATACTGTCTTGTCAGTCTGTGACAGCCTTAAATCCCCTGATGGAGAGTCTGAACTTCAAGGCTTGAAAAGGACATTGTACCAGCTTTGTCTTGAGGTGAAAAAAGCCAAAAGATACCAAACCCAGATTGACGCAAATGGTGAGCTGGGTGCTGATGGCCCTCTCTGAAACCGGTTGGTTGATTCAGGTGGGCACAGGCGAGGGAAAGTCCTGTATCGTGGCAATGTTTGCTGCGTTTCGTGCCAAGAAGGGCGAGACTGTGGACATCATGTCCAGCTCCCGGGTTCTCGCAGAGAGAGACTGTATTGATTGGAAGACATTTTATGAAAATATGGGAATCAGTGTCGATTGCAACACAAGAACTTTCAGAGATGAGGCGGCTTTAAAAAAGTGCTACCAGTGCCAGGTGGTTTATGGATCGCCTGACCAGTTCGCTGGGGACCTGCTGCAACAGCAATTCCACATCATGCATACACGCGGGGAAAGGCGATTCCAATGTGCGATCATTGACGAAGCAGACTCTTTAATGCTGGATAGGGCTCACCACATGGTTTACTTGAGTAGCAACATGCCTGCTTTGCAGCATCTCAACCCTCTCCTGGCATTGATATGGTACACCGTGAACCGATACGATAGGATTAACTCCCAGACCACAGTGGGTCCTGAATGCCTTTTCCAAGACATTGTGCTTGAAAACCTCAACCGGAGGGAGGGTGTAGACAAGTTCACTGTCCTTCAAATGGCAGAAGATGCAGGGATCCTTTTACAAGGTACCGTACATGACATTCAAAACTCTCCCAGTCTTCTTGGAATGAAAATTAAGGAAAATTGTCATGTTACCGCCACCCAAATGGATGAGTTTTTTCAGTCAGTGGAGATTAAATTCTCAACCCATCGCTTTGTCCTGCATGTACGAAATGATGACGGAACGCTTGAGGAGCTGAACCCTAGGTCACCTGTTGACAACAGTGAAAGATTCCAGGTGCCATTTCTGTATATCAAAGGCGCCATCTGTTGTTACATATATAGTGATGAAGAGTCACGGATAAGTGCAGTAGAAGAAACAGTGAAAGGTTTCATTCAGTTCGAAAAATGTGCAGTGACTGATGGCGCTACCGTTTGCCAACTTCCTAGGTTCCTTGCCCAGCTGGTGAAGTCTAAATTAAAGTCATGGATAAGTAATGCATTCAAAGCCCAAACACTGTCAATTGACAAGGATTATATTGTTGAGCAAGGGATGGTAGTGCCTGTTGATTATATTCACACAGGCGTGGTTGAGACCTATAAGGAATTGTCAGATGGGCTTCAGCAGTTCCTCGAAATGGACAATTGGACCCACATGAGAAACATGACATGTCATCACAAACTTCATGTCTAACTATTGTTTATTTCAAAAGTACAGTACTCATATATATGGAGTCTCCGGAACGCTCGGTAACCAATCAGAAAGAGCTGTGTTTCGGAGACTCTACAACGGGGTCAAGACTTGTGACATACCTTTGTTCAAACGGAGGAAACTGTTTGAGGTTCAAGGTTTGGTAGTCGAGGATGACAACGAGTGGCTCAGGGAGGTCTGCAAAGTTGTAAAAGTGCAAATCAGTCCTACTCCTTTTCGAGCTGAAAGAGCTGTGTTGGTAATCTGTGAGACAATCAACAAAGCAAAGGCGGTTTACAATGCTCTCAGGGATGACATTTCCCAAAAAAAGCTATACATTAACAACAACTGCGACAATTCAGCAATCTTTCAAAAGAAGCTTGAAGCTGGAGATGTCATTATAGCCACTAACCTTGCAGGTCGTGGGACTGACCTTACAATATCTGAGCAGGTCAACAAGGCTGGCGGTTTGTTTGTAGTACAGACCTTTCTGACCACAAATGGGCGTGTCGAACAACAGGCATTCGGACGCACTGCTAGACAAGGTTCTCCTGGGTGTGCCCAGCTGGTTGTCTGTCTCGATTGTCCCTCAACAAGTGCATCAAGATTAACTGCTGCTAAAAAAGACAGAGATGAGTGTGCGGAAAACAGTCTCTCCCGTTATGTGGAGCATGACATTGAGGAGCTGAATAAAAAAGAGAATCTGTTTGGAAGGTATCTGGTCATATTGGACGAGTTCTACAAAAGCTATTCAAACAAACCGCCAAAGTTTGCGGTTGACTCCCTGAACGAAACCTGGGGTCTGTGGTTACTCATGCACTTCGACAAGGACATCTCTATTCAAGACTTGACCAGCAGGATGGAAGCAGACATGAAAGCGGCGTGGGCAAAGGTTGCATAGAGCCATTCACCCTCTTCAAACCTTCACCATTACACAGGGTTTGGCAATGACCTGCGTGAGGCTGGCAAGCCTGAGGAAAGCATTGTGATGTACACCAGGGCCATAATAGAAGATGGTGCCTGGGCTGCCATTGCACTGTACAATCGTGCAATGGTGGTATTATCCCAAAGAAACCGAAGGCAGGACGAAAGCTGTATGAATCAAGCACTGGCTGATTTGGAGAATGCTCGCAGGTCCATCCAGTTATACCAGAAACAGATAGAAGCCACGCAGAGATTCTCAAACCTAGCCACCAGAAACCCCAAGCCCAGTGCCACCAGATTTGAAAAGCACATGAGGAAAAAACTCTTAACATTGGAGCTGTTCAAGAAAATTGTAATCAAGGCCTTTTTAACTCTCATGGTAGTCAAAGACGATTACAAGGTGGTAGAGGTCAAGCCGTTGCCAGTCTTGTCCATGATTATCAAAGAGTTGATAGCTTCAATTTCGGATCAGCTTAGTGATGTTCAACTAGGGCAAAGGCTGATCATTACCCTATGTCCGGACTCTCTGATAGAACTCCAGATTCTTGAGTCAATGGGCTTGACACATATCTTTACATTGGTGCCTCAATTCTCCTTTCTGAAGTACATAAAACGTAATCTAAACCGCTAACCACCAAATGGTTTGAAAATTATCACTAGAAAAGTATCACTAGAAAGATATGTTTTGTATGATATATGAAAGTATCAGATTTTCTTGACCAATATTTTCAAGCCTTTGAGTGAATTTGAGGTTATGTGTAGACTGTATTATGTTGTAGGTAACCATAAAAAAAAAACATTTACTCAAGGGCGGATGCCATAATACAAAATACAAGTTAAGTTAGTGTCATTTGTAACAAGATAAGTCAGTAGGCTCTGGGAGGGATACTCAACCTTCTAGTCGTCTTGGCTTTTGGAGCTGTTTCATCAACTCAGTTTGTTTTTGTGATTGTTCTCTAAGACAGCTGATTGTAATAGCAATCAGTGTTGTCAGAGTGACGATCAAACTCATCTAAATGTGTTTGAGTCCTCTGCTGGAATATAACAGAATCATCAGGATCTACTAGGGTGTGTTATATAAAACTTATTTTTTCCACTTATGTAGGCTATATGTATGACATTCTAAACCATTATAATGGGGCTTTTGGTCATTGTTACTGGAAGATTAAAGTTGTGTTCGATGTTATTCGTACATGATGCCAAAGATGTCATTGCTAAATACATTTTCTATAATATTATAAATGATATAATGTCTATGTGCATGTTATATGCATAATATTTTCAACCTATTTCTTGCATTGGGTTATTGTATTAATTATGGGACATTAAAAAAACTATTGGCAAAAAAATGCCCTTATTTTAATTAACTTTTCAGACAGACTATGCTATGTTTGAACCAAAGAGCAGAAATTAAAAATAATGATTTTAATGTTTTATTTGTATCATCAAATGATTGTTCCGGAGAATCGGTCACTTCACGAAAAAAATATCCATAAGATAAAATATACACTATATGGAATTATATAGTTGCTATTCAATTATTTTATATTATCTACTGTATATCTATATTAAGGGCCGTATAGACGTAGGATATCCACCCCTTGGTCAATAAAACCAACAAGTGCAAGGAATCGCAAAGGGGCTTTCAATTTTAGTAACGCAAAAGTTACTTTCTCACTTGGTAATGCTGTAACGTAGCAAGTTACTTTTTTAACAACAGTCATTTTTTTATTGTAAAAAGTTACCCAACACTGCATATTTGTTTTTATATAAATATAAATGATTAAAGGATGGGTGGACTATTTTCTTAGTTTAAATCTTGGAAAATCCAGCTTTACCGTAAAATCGTTACGCTACCTCTTTTACTGTCTTTCCAAAAATCCACCATTGAAAATGAAAATACAGAGGCAAATTCTTCTTCAGCTTTTTATTAATATTTAATGTTTTGTCTTTATCATAGTACACAGAGAAATTAGCCACACAAGTTTGATTGTATTCTCTTAAACATTTTTTTTATTGTTATTTATTTATATTATGCTATTATCCCTTATTAAGCTAATGCCTAAAAAGGTTACACACAACCTATCACACATTTCAACTAACTTGAGAGTACACTAGGACAGTAAACTAACACTTCACAGAGATAAAACCTAATTATTTCTCTAAAAAGAGAAATGGGTAAAAAAAAAAGAAGGAAAACATGGTAAAAGCAAAAAAAAATAAAAAGGACAAGCTTTACATTCACACAGCCCAGCTCAACAGAATTTCTCATTTCCCACCAACAAAGATTTCACTTTCTCTCTTTATTTCAGTTGTAGGCCCCATCTCTTATTCCTTATTTGGTAAAGGAACCAATGCCTGATTGGAGGACTCATGTTTCAAACTGGGCGGAGCCTAATCCTCTCATGGCTGTTATTTCCATGATGAATGCCAGCCAGGAGAGGTTTACCCCAGCCAGGATCTTTATCACACCACAACCTGACCTCAACCCAACACCTGAGCATAACCATTTGAAACTTCACACCGAGAAGTCTACCATTCGTTAGCCATTACGGGAACGAAATCGATTAAAAAATATCACAGAGAACGCACCAGAAAAGGTCCTGTTTGAGACACAACATGAAGGGGTCATCTGAGCGCGTCATTGGTTAAACCAGGGTGGTCCTATAAACGTATCAATGTTTACAAGGGCAGTGTTGAGCTTAGGAGGGAGATTCCTCTTCCCTAACTAATAATAAAGAAAGGGATTCCCAGAACAGCATTTCTAATGTAAATTCTGTGCTTTTTATGAAATATAAAAGTAAAAATATTGGTCAGCTTTGGAGAACTCTCGGAAAAATACAGAAACCTGGCACTTTAGAACGACGACGTCCTGTTGTACCCATATTTGGAGCTGAACATTTATAATTTGTCATATTATTATTTGACAAAAATTATGTTTGACGATATTATTATTTGATAATAATATTTGAGTATTTAAATATTTAAATCGTAATACAAATGAACTAAAAAGTTGAGCACAGTGGATCCTAATCATAACCTAATTAATATAATTAAACTCTGAACTCTCAATAAACAAAAACAATTGGCACAAGTCATTCAGGACACCCTTTTTATGTTTTGTTTTTCTTAGATGTTACCAGATACTTTGGTTGCTAATGCTAAAGGACATACTTCTTCAAGGGCACGCTTTTATTTTGAAGAGTGAGTGAATGGGGCTGGTGCAGAGTTCTGTCGGGATCATTGAAAGAGTTTAGTTGGCCTCTCAAAATCATAACCATGCACTACATTTTTCAGAAGGTGCGTTAGAAAAGTAGACCTCCGGTGTCACTCCGCAACGATGGATGAATAATAAAGATGTTCACTTTGGCAGCGTATTTCTGTTCTACTAGGAAAGGTGCTGTCTGACCGGAGGTAAGAGTTTGGTTTATAAATGGCGCTATTCCACTAGGGGGCAGTATAAACCCAGAGTGCAGTAAATCAACATGGCCGCCAGAGCCAATTAACGTTAAGAGTCACACCTGTGTCAAAATGGTTCATATTGTGCTTATGGGTGGTACGATTTTCTAAATATACCATTCGTACTAGCAGAACACACACAAACACACATACGCAGAAACACATGCACCCAAGCACAAAAAACCTTAATTTGTGTTAAAAATATAAAAAAGGAGAGAAATACCGAAATCAGATGTGCAGATAGCCTACCAGGTAGCCATTTTCCAACTGCAAGAAGCCCCGCTATAACTCCATTCCCAATGCATCACTTGCAAAGACAGGATTATGGAAGACGTAAAACAGCCCGGCAACAGCAAGGTGGAGGAAGTCACAACATGGGATTGGCTGTTCCCGAGATTATTTCAACCAATCGGTAGTCCCTACCCCTATGCCGGAGCAGTTTACATGGAGTAAGAATAAACAAGTTTCACAATGAGAAAAAAACTCACAAAAACTAACCTTAAGTTATTCCGACATACACACATCGTTAAGTTTTTCTGCTAAATATATTTTTTCTATGTCATTTTAAACTTGTTTAATAAAAAGTTATTTGCTAGTACATTATTGTCATCACTAATATCAATGTCATTATCACCTTCATCTACCACAAGCATTACCAGCATTATAACTATCGGTAACATCAGCGGGCGTGGTCTATACAGGCCCCACCCCCCCACAAAGGTGAAGGGGCTGACGAGGAGTCCAATTGGATGGAGGGACAGAGGGCTGGCCGCAGCCCTACCCCTTGACTCCTCCTCCTGCATTCCTTGACTCCGCCCTTCTAGTTTCTTATGTCCCTGTTTTCAAAAATGGTTTCAAAACAGTAGTTTTAAAACAGTAGTTTGGGACGGGGCTCAGATAATGGGCAAAAAAAAAAAAGTGCACAAGTAGAAGCTGATTTACTTAATATTCGCCCCAATCTCCATCCGTACAGGTTGAGGGAATTTACAACAATGATCTCTCTCAGTCTCTGTCACACTCACCCTCTCTCTCCCTCTCAACATATCCCCCCCCTCTCTCTCCCTCTCTCTCTCCCTCTCCCTCTCTCCCTCCTCCCCCTCTCTCTCTCTCCCTCTCTCCCTCTCCCTCCCCCTCTCTCTCTCTCTCTCTCTCTCTCTCTCTCTCTCCTCTCTCTCTCTCTCTCTCTCTCTCTCTCTCTCCTCTCTCTCTCTCTCTCTCTCTCTCTCTCTCTCTGCTCAGCAGGACACCTCCATGGTCTGGGGTGGGCTGGGGGGCACCGGCCCCCCCTGGCCCCCCTGGGAGCCCTGGGACAGGGTGCGGGAGCGGGAGCGGGAGCCGTCCATGGAGAAGGAGGAGGAGAGCGAGGTGGTGCGAGAGCGGGAGAGACGCGTCATGCAGGACGAGGCCACTAGGGGGAGAGAAAGAGAGGGGGGAGGCAGGGATGGTGGGGGAGGGGAGGGGGTGAGGTGGTTGGAAGGGGGGAGAGTGAGGGAGAGAGAAGGGAGAGGGGGGAGAAAGGGAGAGAGAAACAAAAAGACAGAAAATATTGTTAATTGCTGAATGTATAATTCTATATAAATAACAACTCTGTATTTTTTCTGCTTTGGTGATCATGTATTTAAATCAAAATGAATTATGAATCGATTTCCTAAATCTAAAAGGGATAAAGCAAAAGAGCGGAGGGGAGAAAGATTCGTCACTTGAGACTTACTGTAGCCCATGCCCTGAATGAAGTACTTGAAGGCCTCTGTCAGTTTGGCCGGCTGCAAACAATCACACAACCAATCAAATCACTGCATTTATTCCTCAGTCCCGCCCCTAATGTCTGCGTTCCGTTTACATAATACACACGATTATATTTATACATTATACCGCAGAAAACTATGTAGGCCTACTTTACAGAATAAGTCTAGATACATGATGCAGCGTAATATATATATGTATATAATCTATAGAAGACGCTATATATGATTGAAAATAATTTATATATGATACAGTATACGTACATTAGTCGTGAGTACTTTATAACTTATGAGTGTAAATTAAATACATATTGTTACCTGGGTTAACTGTGGGAGACCTCCAGCATCAGCCATCTGTGAAGAAAAATAAATATATTAGCAAATTATTGAAATATAGACAGCATGGCAGGCAGCATGCACACATGCATACAGAAAGAAAACAACCAGGAAGACAGAGAGCCAGACAAATACCTTCAGGAAGGAGGTTGTGGTTGGGTCCAGTTTGCTGTTGCATTCCACCTTGTGAACAGATAAGGTAAGGAACACCTTAGAACAGTTATATTTAATCTCAAACGTTGTATTATACAATTATTATTAATACAAGTATTACATATTTTATGATAATTACTAGGTTGTTCAATGATAGTTCTTAGAAAAACAATTGAATGAATGTTTTCATGAAGTTGACTTGGAAATGTCCATACAATTTCAGTTCAAACTTACAGCAGCATCCTCATATGGAGCTTGATCGCCCACCACCAACATCACAGGGCACCTGGGAGAGAGACGGAGAGAAGATTCATTCCACCATGCTGTTGCCGTCATAGGGTGTTGTCACGTACACTGGTGCTACCTTACTCGTCCACTAGGCGTCTCCCTTTTCCCATACAACCACTTGTTAGCGTTCGTCTTTTGCGTGTCGTTGAAAAATAAACACCGTAATATTTTCGTTACGGAACTGGGTGAACATTTCGCACCGAAAACACACGACTATGACACCTGTGTCTCCATCTACTTGAATCTATGTGACTGGTCCAAATTGGAGTTCCCAACCAGTCGATCGCAGTCTACCAGTAGACCGCCGACAGATCCCATGTCGACCGCGAGGGGTGAAGAATTTTATTTTATTTTATTTTTTTTTTAAATTATGCGTCACTATATTGTTGGTTGTAGTTATGCGTCGTTTGTGTGTGTGTGTGTGTGTGTGTGTGTGTGTGTGTGTGTGTGTGTGTGTGTGTGTGTGTGTGTGTGTGTGTGTGTGTGTGTGTGTGTGTGTGTGTGTGTGTGTGTGTGTGTGTGTGTGTGTGTGTGTGTGTGTTATATTTTGTATTAAATGTACACTACAGCCTATCACTAGTACCACCCATCAGTCCCTTAAACACGTCCACAAAAAAAGTATTTGCGCCTGACATATGTACGTGCGGTATCGTGGGAGCGTGTCTATGTTCCCCGGGTCCTATGTTCCCCTCTTTGTATGAGACTGGGGATCATAGGACCCTTTTTTTTTTTTTAAAAAGGAGTGCATCAACAGTAGTTACGCACTCCTAAACGTTGACATGGCTGAGGGGAAACGAGCTAAGACCTACCATTTTCACCCTTAGTGGGAGGAAGATTATTTTTTATTTTATTCTCATTCAAAGCCTGTTTGTTTTATCTGCAATGCAACGGTAGCGTTGGCAAAGAAAGGGAATATGGAGCGGCATTTTAAAACAGTACATGGAAGGTACGAGAGGGATTTCCCTGCAAAAACGCCTTTACGTGCCACAAAAGTGCGGGATTTGAAAGCTCAGCTTGCAGCACGGCAGTCAATCTTCACCAAACCGAAGACCCAGGCTAATAAGGCTGGGTAATAAGAACAGATCAACAATGACAGATGACCATCTTGCAGCCTGCCTACGCCTTGCAACCAGCTCCTACACTCCTGACTACAAGAATTTAGCCTCCTCCTCCCAATGCCAGGTCTCCCATTAAGGTAGGAAGTTTTTCTAACTCAGAGATCTACCTGAGAGAGAGAGAGAGAGAGAGAGAGAGAGAGAGAGAGAGAGAGAGAGAGAGAGAAGAGAGAGGAGAGAGAGAGAGAGAGAGAGAGAGAGAGAGAGAGAGAGAGAGAGAGAGAGAGAGAGAGAGAGGGTTTGTGATACAGCACACTATCCAAACTGGCAACTGTTAGAGGAATTTGTCTGTGTGTGTGTTTGAGATAGGGAGGGTTTGTGATGTGATGTCTAGTGGTTGTCAACAACAGAAAGTGTTGTAAGATTAGTTACTGCAGGCTGGGAACGATGTGTGTGGGTTTGCAATGTTGACACTAGACTGGTAGATCTCGGGAGGTTGGCTACTTGAAAAGTAGATCTTGGGGTCAAAAAAGGTTGGGCACCCTGAGAGTGTGGTTTCTGTGACGTAGGATACTTACTTGAATGCACAGCTGCGGTCGATGGTTATGTCCCTGCGGCTAGAGAGACAGATTGAAGAGTTTGATTTTACATATTGGTGCGTGTGCATGCATAATACATTGAATGTGTGTGTACATCATATGAATTGTGTACATAGACTTATACAATACTGGTTCTTACCTTAGGTACTACAATAGTAATAAATGCATGTGCACAAGCAGGGGAATATGTGTGAGTTGAGTGAAAGTGCTTTTGAAATTGTTATTGGGTATATGTATATGTATATCTTTGTGTGCATCCATCCGTGTGTGTGTGTGTGTGTGTGTGTGTGTGTGTGTGTGTGTGTGTGTGTGTGTGTGTGTGTGTGTGTGTGTGTGTGTGTGTGTGTGTGTGTGTGTGTGTGTGTGTGTGTGTGTGTGTGTGTGTGTGTGTGTGTGTGTGTGTGTGTGTGTGTGTGTGTTTGAACGTGTGCCCGTGTGCCCTGCTGCACCTGTTGTAGGACTTCCAGAGGAGCTCCACGTTGGACAGGTGGGCGGCCTTGGAGATGCGCTCTCGGTGGGCCTGCAGCAGCTCTGCGTTGGCCACCAGCTCCTCCTGGATCCCGGCGAAGGAGAGAAACCACAACCACGGGCTCAGTCAGAGAGTCAGATTGGCAGAACAATCCACAACGGTGACGTCATTAGAGTGAGAGATGACATCATAAGAGTGAGAGGTGGTGTCATTAGAGATGAGAGGTGAGGTCATGAGAGTGAGAGGTGAGGTCATCAGAGTGAGAGGTGAGGTCATCAGAGTGAGAGTTGATGTAATAAAAGTGAGAGGTGATGTCATGAGGGTGAGAGGGGAGTTCATCAGAGTGAGAGGTGAAGTCATTAGCCAATAGAGTAAGAGGTGATGTAATAAGAGTGAGAGGTGAGGTCATGAGAGTGAGAGGTGATGTAATGAGAGTGAGAGGTGACGTCAGGAGAGTGAGAGGTGAGGTCATCAAAGTGAGAGTTGATGTAATAAGAGTGAGAGGTGATGTAATAAGAGTGAGAGTTGATGTAATAAGAGTGAGAGGTGATGTCATGAGCGTGAGAGGGGAGTTCATCAGAGTGAGAGGTGATGCCATTAGCCAATAGAGTGAGAGGTGATGCAATAAGAGTGAGAGGTGAGGTCATGAGAGTGAGAGGTGAGGTCATCAGAGTGAGAGTTAATGTAATAAGAGTGAGAGGTGATGTCATAAGAGTGAGATGTGATAACATGAGAGTGAGAGGGGAGTTCATCAGAGTGAGAGTTGATGTAATAAGAGTGAGAGGTGATGTAATAAGAGTGAGAGGTGATGTCATGAGAGTGAGAGGTGAGGTCATCAGAGTGAGAGTTGATGTAATAAGAGTGAGAGGTGATGTAATAAGAGTGAGAGGTGATGATACAGAGTGAGAGGGGAGTTCATCAGAGTGAGAGGTGAAGTCATTAGCCAATAGAGTAAGAGGGGATGTAATAAGAGTGAGAGGTGATGTAATAAGAGAAGAGTGTGGACGTTAGAGTGAGAGGGGACCACCGTACCTGGCTGAAAAGATGGCTCAGGATCTGTTCTGTCACAGAAGACGCCACGGAAACCAACTGGAGACGGAGACGGGAGGGATTATAAGTGTGTGTGTGTGTGTGTGTGTGTGTGTGTGTGTGTGTGTGTGTGTGTGTGTGTGTGTGTGTGTGTGTGTGTGTGTGTGTGTGTGTGTGTGTGTGTGTGTGTGTGTGTGTGTGTGTGTGTGTGGACACATAATAGCATTCATTTTGAAGGGGACAAAATGTAATTCCACCGACCATCAACCTTAAAAAGTGTGAGTGACAGGCGAAGGGAAGAGGGGAGGAAGGGAGAGGAGAGAGAGACGGAGAGCGAAAACCCGCTGACTCAATCACCGATATCCCGACACGATCACAGCCTCGTACCGCCCGCTTGAGGCCATGGATGATGGAGGGCTCTGCTCGGCGCAAACTCAATTCAAACCCCATTCGGATTCCATTTCATATCAGCTGATGCACTTATTGATCGCCCCGGAGGGAGCGATGAGGACGAGGGGGAAGGGGGGGGGATCATGAAGAGATAATGGATCGGCCAATCAGAGTCCCAATGCAGCGATGAGTGACAAACACACAAACAAACCAACACACAGCGACGATGGGATACCTTGTGTGCGGCCCACTCCATCCATCCCCTGGCGTTGGGGTCCATGTTGATGAGAACCAGACCCTCCACAGAGTCCGGGTGAGCCAGCTGGTGGGAGAGAGAGAGAGAGAGAGAGAGAGAGAGAGAGAGAGAGAGAGAGAGAGAGAGAGAGAGAGAGAGAGAGAGAGAGAGAGAGAGAGAGAGAGAGAGAGAGAGAGAGAGAGAGAGAGAGAGAGAGAGAGAGAGAGAGAGAGAGAGATTGGTAGAGAGAAAGTTTTACTTTTTATTTTATTTATTAACGCTGTTTATTTCATTGTTCACCTGCTATGGCAATGTAAATGTATATTTCTCATGCAAATAAAGCTTTTTTGAATTTGAATTTGAATTGAGAGAGAGAGAAAGAGGGAGAGGGGAGAGGGAACAAGAAAGAAAGAAAGAAAGAAAGAAAGAAAGAAAGAAAGAAAGAAAGAAAGAAAGAAAGAAAGAAAGAAAGAAAGAAAGAAAGAAAGAAAGAAAGAAAGAAAGAAAGAAAGAAAGAAAGAAAGAGGGTTATTCGCCGGCTATCTTTAATAACTTTCAGAGTTCATTAAAAAAAGGAAACCTGTTCTTGCAAGTGCTGTGACACCTAGCATCGTAGCCTAGCGGCTCGCATCCCTTGTGCCTAGCTAGCAGTGCTACGCCTTGTCCCTCCTCTCCAGGTGGTGAGGATGTGTGAAAGAGGAAGCGTGGGAGGAAGAGGAAGAGGCACAGATGTCTGACCCTCACCGCAAACTTGGAGAGGATGTTTGAGCCCGCCCCGACGCCCACACCGATCACACTGCGGAACCTGAGGGCGAGAGAGAGACAGAGAGAGAGAGAGACAGATACAGAGACAGAGACAGAGACAGAGAGAGAGAGAGAGAGAGAGAGAGACAGATACAGAGACAGACAGAGAGACAGAGACAGACAGACAGACAGACAGACAGACAGACAGACAGACAGACAGACAGACAGACAGACAGACAGACAGACAGACAGACAGACAGACAGACAGACAGACAGACAGACAGACAGACAGACAGACAGACAGACAGACAGACAGACAGACAGAGAGAGAGAGAGAGAGAGAGAGAGAGAGAGAGAGAGACATAGAGAGAGAGACATAGAGAGAGAGAGATTAGCATCCAGGTGATAAGGATTTTCAGATGGATGGTTTCTGTGAGACTTGTTGTTCTCCATTTCAGATGTTGCCAATACAAAGATACTAACTGGATCATACCGGTCTATTCCCACTCTAACAAATATAAAGGCCCGGTATGTTTGCTTAGTTGGATCTTGGTTTGCGCATTAATGATTAAAATATGTGTTTACTATGCTGCACTGAATATTCCCTGAGTACAGTCATTAAAACAAGTAAAAGCACATAATGAATAAGAGGTGGTTCATTCTGGTTTCGTACAATTGTAAACAAACGTTTTTTTGTAGATTCTAGTGCGTAGTAACTCAACCAACTAGTTTCATACTTGTAGTCAATTCTACAGCGTGCCAGGTGCGAGGAGTCATTCCCCCGGTCCTGGTACGCTCTGTGAGTCCTGCGTCGTCCTGACCGCGTCGTACTGCAGCTGGTTCACTTACTTGAAGAACTCCAGTACGGACGGGATCATCTCGCTGATGGTGTCCATGGAGGGGTACTGGTGGCTATGGGAGAGGGGAGGACACCTTTCAGCTGTCGTGGGATGGATCGCTCAAAAAACACATTTTTTGAGATTGGACTGAAGTGACAGTTAGGAGTATTTTGATAACCAGGAAAGGTGAAACACTAAATGGTTCTAAATAAATGTTGATCATGTATGAAGAGAGAAGGGACACTTATTTTCATTTTCACACACACACACACACACACAC
>OLKM01002047.1:0-15000 GCA_900291075.1 Melanogrammus aeglefinus | reverse complement strand
TGGGCTCACTCCAGCTTACTCTGCACCTCTATTATGGCCTCCATCGTGATCTCATCTCTTTACACAGTCACTCTTTCTTCTTTCTTCACCCTCCTTACAACACAAACACACACACACACACACACACACACACACACACACACACACACACACACACACACACACACACACACACACACACACACACACACACACACACACACACACACACACACACACACACACACACACACACACACACTTTTCCAACAAAGACAGGGGCTGAAAGGCTTTGGTTCCTGTGTTCCTAAAGGACCTGGACGTCGGCGCAGGTCACCTGGACCTCTTTAGACTCTCCTGTTCCAAAGGCTTCAATGCCTGTGATGCACCAGAACAACCACAAAGACTGACGGAACCAGTGTGTTAGCAACAACTAACAAAACCTGTTTCTGTACTGTCTAACCCCCACCAGCTCCCGTCTACCTGTATCATACTGTCTAACCCCCACCAGCTCCCGTCTACCTGTATCATACTGTCTAACCCCCACCTGCTCCCGTCTACCTGTATCATACTGTCTAACCCCCACCTGCTCTTGTCTACCTGTATCATACTGTCTAACCCCCACCTGCTCCTGTCTACCTGTATCATACTGTCTAACCCCCACCTGCTCCTGTCTACCTGTATCATACTGTCTAACCCCCACCTGCTCCTGTCCACCTGTATCATACTGTCTAACCCCCACCTGCTCCTGTCTACCTGTATCATACTGTCTAACCCCCACCTGCTCCTGTCTACCTGTATCATACTGTCTAACCCCCACCTGCTCCTGTCTACCTGTATCATACTGTCTAACCCCCACCTGCTCCTGTCTACCTGTATCATACTGTCTAACCCCTTTCTGCTTCTTAAAAATCTGTATGGATTCACTGCACATCTCTTTGGATAAAGGAGTCTGATCAATTGCGATGTTTATGTTCAATCTCTTTTTATATGTGATTTGATATCTGACAATCAGCCTCAGTAGAGATAATTACGGTATAGCATTTTGGCTCTTGAGGAAATAATACAGCTGATTGGAAGGTAACAAAGAGGATGTATAAGAATCAATAACCTCCTTTAATGAGATTGACACAGAAAGCACAGAAAGAGAGACAGAGAGAGTAACGGAGAGACTGAGAGAGACAGAGGGAGACACGAGAGAATCAGAGAGAGACAGACTCTTCTTGTTGGAATAAACCTGCTGTATAGATGTACCACACACACACACGACACACACCGACACACACACTGACACACACACACAAATGCATCTAAAACACAAACATGCATATACAAACACACACACACACACACACACACACACACACACACACACACACACACACACACACACACACACACACACACACACACACACACACACACACACACACACACACAGTTTGACCTTCAGCGAGGGCACTCTGATATGGGAGTCTGTTGCAGATCCACTCGCAGGCGAACAGGCTTTCTTGAGTGACTGTTCTGAGAGAAACCCCTGTGGCTCAGCTCAGCTCTGCAGATACCGACGCAGTATCTTCCAGAAACACCGCCTTCTGTGTCTGCAGCGACATGGCGGAGATATGGGCAGGATACTGTTTCAATCTGGAGGCACATGGCAAAATGCGTGTCAAACAATGCTTAGTGCTGCTTACTGTGTGTACCTGGCAGTACATCTCAGCTCGTGTTCGGTTTTATGTAAAAAGCGTACAATGCAGCATGGTGTAACATTAACATTGGTAGCAAAGTGTGTTCTATGTGTAATCTATTATTCATGTCTGCTTCTTTTCTTTCTATAACGTCACAGCCTTCCACCCACCCTCAAGAGAATGTTCATCTCTGAAAATAACCTACATGAATCCAGCGCTGAGACAATAAAGAGATTAATCTAATAGTCAGACAACGGAAAGCCAATCGATTCACCATGAGTCATTTCTTCTTCCTCCAAGAACAAATTATGATATCCATACAATTTTTAACACCCGTAACAGAACAGCGCTATGAATAAACCTGGCTATTAAAAGCTCATCACAATGAACGCATCAAACCGCCTTCGTCCAATCACATGCGAGCACCACTTCCTCTACACTGTAGGCCCCGCCCCCGTCCTCCTCAAAGTCATCTGTGAGTCACACAGTACCCCGGTTGGTCCTGGATGTGAAGAGCACATCTTGAGTGAATCACACCGTAAGATATGTCCTGTGTGTTCAGAACGTGAACTTTGGGATGGATTCCCCTGGCAGCCATCTTAGTTCACATTAAGTTCCCTGGACATCGTTGAATCATCTGAAGCGCATCCCACAATGCATTGCATACGGAGCTCTTTGTCTTGTCCGTTGGCTGGGCTGGGTTTAACTGTGATTTGTGACCTGTCTAAGAATTATCATTATTTTTTTTTTATCAATTCTGTCTGAATGACGGTGAAAGAAGCAGTCAGGAAATACAAATTTAGGCAGATTGCGACAATCTGTAATTAATTGCGTTTGCAGCTTTTCTCCGTCGCCTGCCAAAACATTAGATCAGACACTGAGCGCATGCTAATGCACAGATTGTAATCAAGTTGTAATTACTCGTTGAAAGACACGCCTGACTGCTGAATCAATCAGAAAGCCTGACCTCCTCATGATGAATCTGACATCAAACCGTTGTCATGGAGATCAGGGGCAATATGAATGAGTTCATGTGACCCCGGGGGGGAGGGGCTTAATGTGATGCGCGCAGAAGTCAGGGCAGTTAGCCCCCGAACCAAATCACTGTCACACACGTTAAAGATTAGAAAATAGGAAGACATGCTTTGGGAAGAACCTGAATCTCCAAAAGTTGTTATTTTGGGTTAAGCAATTAGCATCGTTTTGATTATTTCTACTGATTGGCCATACTGTTTTCATTGTTCTGCTCAGAATTGAAAGACCTTGTACATATATACACATATACATATACACACACACTTGAGTGACACTGAAAGAAGCAGCAGTAAAAATATAGGATATTAACCTAACCGAACGTGTCCCTAGGTTCTCCCCCTCTACGACCGTGGCCGGGCCCCGCCGACAGTTAAAGTCAGGGCGGGGACGCTGCAGGAGTGAATGAGTCTGCAGCGGGGTGTGTGTCTGTTGTGTGTTGTCTATTAATAGGCTGCAGTGTGGGCCAGCCAGGGAATGTGTAGGAACAGAGCCCGCTCTGTGATGCCCGGAGCATCCCTCTCTCCTGGCCTTCCGCCACCAGGGGGAGTGCTACCCGGACTCCCCCGGCCTGGGACAATAGAACACGTCCGACTCCCCGCGTTATACCTGGCACCTCCTTCCTCCCCGCGTTATACCTGGCACCTCCTTCCTCCCCGCGTTATACCTGGCACCTCGTTCCTCCCCGCGTTATACCTGGCACCTCCTTCCTCCTCGCGCTAGCACCTCCTTTCTCCTCGCGTTATACCAAGCAACTCCTTCCTCGCGCTATACCTGGCACCTCCTTCCTCCCCGCGTTATACCTGGCACCTCCTTGCGCTATACCTAGCACCTCCTTTCTCCTCGCGTTATACCTAGCAACTCCTTTCTGGCGCTATACCTGGCAACTCCTTCCTCGCGCTATACCTGGCACCTCCTTCCTCCTCGCGCTATACCTAGCACCTCCTTTCTCCATGTTAAGTTATTAATCGTGAAATTGTTTGTCATCATTATCTCATCCGAGGCGTGGTAAACACATTTTTCTTAGCCTTGGTTACGGTATATTTGGTGCTGATGTCGAAGCCCTATTCGTATGGTGTCTGAGTCCTGGCAGGGACATCTATTTTAAGGCAGCAATAAATGCACAGCAACACCAGAGGCTCTTAATCTCTGTAGGCTTAGAGGAGGTGGTGTATGCATACACACACACACACACACACACACACACACACACACACACACACACACACACACACACACACACACACACACACACACACACACACAGTAAGCACACACACACACACACACAAAGTACATACAGTGCACACACACGCATACAGTGCACACACATGCATACAGTGCGCACACACACACACACACACACACACACACACACACACACACACACACACACACACACACACACACACACACACACACACACACACACACACACACACACACACACACACACACACACACAGGGTACAGCTTCAAAACACAGTGACCCAGAAGCTCTGCTCGTCCGTCTGTTTGCCACAGTCACACCTACACAGTGCAAAAGGCATCACCAACAGGCTGGGGAGACGGAGCTCAGCGACGGAGGAGGATTCAAATGCTATTTAACAACACAATGGATACCAGAACCATTAAATAACTAACCCAATGAACGACCATGATTTATACTTGATAGTGAAACGATACTAAATAAAAAACAACAACCAGGAGAAGTAAAAAAAATAAAAAAAAGTTTCAGAAAGTGTATTTTAGAGTTGGGTTTAGGAATGTGTAAGGTCACCACCGCGTTAAATCATCCAACATCTAATTACGGTTTCTTTACAGGAGATACAACTTGTCCCAGCACATTTAATTTCTACCCGTTCCCACAAAAGGCCCCCGGATCCACAATAAAAAACAAAGATTGTACAATCCGTTTTATGTCCTCGGCACACTCCCTTATCGCATTTAAGGTGGTGCGGAGATTGGCCAGGTCTCAATAAACGTATTATCTTTTCATTAAAGCGAGCCATAAAAGGGCGATAATAAAGCCGCCCACGAATTCACCTCTGCAGCGGTGGCCCCCGCAGGAGCCACGACGATAGCGTCTGACTTAACAGCAAGTAGCAGTCGCGTGGTTTAATTAGCGACCTTGCATGACTAGCCTGGCTGCTGCGCAGAGGCACTTCTGTCTCATTAGGAGCTGTCGATTAAAGGACGCTAACGTCTAATGGCTGAGGAGCCAGAGGAACGGGGAGACTGTCACTGCTGATACAACACACACACATGGACACGTCGCACACGCACGTACGCACATACATTACGCACACACTTATATACATGCGTACACACGTAATCACACACCTACATGTATGCACACACAAGCACACACATATTACACACACACACACACACACACACTCACATGCATGCACACACGCGTTCATACCCCCCCGTACTCACACATACAAGCACGTACACACAGGTAGGCGCACACACTCGCACACACAAGCACATAGGCCTACGCATGCACACACAAACACACGCACGTATGCACACGCACACACGCACGCACGTAAGCGGTTTGCATCAGGGTCTCACTCTTGACCTCTGAACCCTCCTCTGACCTCTGATTCACACAGACTTTAACGGTTCCTGAACTCAGCACCCTAGTTGGCACGCCCCCCCAGCCGCTTTCGTAATCAGCCCAGAATCCTGTTTGACGTGAGGGATTGCCTAAGTGCAAAACGAATATCTAAAAAAAATATCTCCGCGGAGTCCTGTCTGAGGTAAACATGCGACACCTCAAAGAAAAGATTTAAAAACACGAGCGATTCACGAGGGAACACCGCACAGCCGGAGCGCACACGGAGCACTCCCGTTGGTCCATTTGACAGTCGGACTACTGAGTGCGCTCATGCCGAACAGACGCGCAATGCATTGTGGATCCGTGCGCTGAAGGCTCCGTCAAAAAGTTGAAAAATGTTCAACTTTTTCGGCAGCGACGGATCCGTCATCCAATCAGATCGCATTTCCAAATTTAAGCACTGTGCCACTACTCGGGCTCTGACGACCCTGGAAAGCTCCCCATCCGTCAGCCACGCCTTCTGACGTCCTTTGACTGACGGTGCAGTGATGGGCATCCGTGAGTCCATCAGGCTGTTTGTCTGCAAGGCGTCCGGCCGCATTCCAATTCAGATCCCTGCCAACCTCAAGAGCTCCAAACTTTGAATCCCAAAACGTACTAAACTTAAATAGTTGTGTTAGGTCATATTTTCGCGAAATTCTGAGTGAATTTATGGATACTTAAAAGAGACTCTTTCATTTAACCAGCGTGTTTGAACAGATCTGGCTTTATTAGTTCAACGAGAAAAATCCAAACAAATTTAAAACATTGCAAATGTCCAACAAAACCTAATTTTTTACCATTTAGTGTTTGTGTATGACTTTCACCTTAAAGGGCCAACATGTGATGTTGTCATCAGCCATGTCAAAACCTATTCCCTTGTGACGTCACAATGGGGGAGTATCAGAGATCTTCTGTCCGAGTTGACTCACCCACTCACTTGTGATGTCACAAATGGATAGCTTTAGAAATGTTATTTAATGGCTCATTAACATGACACCTGCTGATATAAAACCACCCAGAGGTTCAGAGATGCAGTAGGATCGATTTTTACGCTGTATTCAGTCAGTCAACATGGATATTGATTTCATCCACATGGATATTGAGTCCTCTAGGCAAACAACGAGAGAGCTAATCCTAAATATTGATAGAGTCACTGCGAGTCGGTCAATGTGAACGACTGGACAAACAGGACATTTTTAGCTGGAAAAGAGATAAGATATGTTTCTTTAGGAGCTATTTGGCTAAAAATGCAATTACATGTATAATAAGCCTAACCATCCTATTTCTTCAAAGTTTGCATAAGCCCTGCAAACACCTCCCCATTGACACAAGGCATTGTAGTCCTAACAAACACATTCTTCATTTGTTTAGCTTCTATATCAAAAGACAATGGAGATAGTAATTTGGCCAAACAGTGACCCACCGGGGACACTGCGGGATACTAACAGCTCGAAGCGGAGCCACTATCAGCCACCACCAGGACGTCCCAACACACACACACACTGGCACACACACTGACACACAAACAGGCGCGCAATGGGGTCAGCCCGTTCAATACAGTCATCAGGGAGACAGGCTTGTCAACACACATGCACACGCACACACACACGCAAACATACACATACCCACATGCACAGACACACGCACGCACAGACAAACACGCACACAGGCACACAGGCACAGGCACACACACACACACACACACACACACACACACACACACACACACACACACACACACACACACACACACACACACACACACACACACACACACACACACACACACACACACACACACACACACAGGGGGACTCCAGTGAAATGAAGCCAATTATGTGATGACATCCCGACCCAGCGTTTACGTAACAAGAACAGTTTTGCATTCATGTGTTCCAGTCTCGACGCTCCAGGAACTGAACACAGCACGGGACTGGTAAATCTGTTCGCGAAAAAACGTAGTTCTTTGTGTTCTTCCTCTCGTTGTTTTTATCATGTCATCACGTCGATCCGCCGTAATCAGGCAGATCTCCACCAAACAAACACACACACGACTAACAACAACACTGACAGCGACCCGGATCGGCCCCTGGAGTGCAGACGCTGCTAAACAACACCGTTTATTTTTGGAGACCCCTCCCCACTCCTACAAATTATGGGATGGACATGCCACAGGGCCTAGAGCTCGATCACAACGATGACACCCTGGACTGGAACGGTGGAGAGATAAGAACAGATTTTGCATGGACGGCATAAGAAGTGACTTGCTTTTTGTTTTTCCTGGTGTTTCGTTAAGTATTAAGCATTTATCATGAAACAGGTCCCCAATAAAGACACATATGTATATGCCCACTTTCTAATCAGGGCGATGGGTCGTGTTTTGACCATTACAGCCAACATCACACTCAGCTTGGGTGAATGTGAGGTGATTTCGGCCCATGAACTGAGCTAGGGAAAGCTATTTCTATGCATATGTTCTATATGATAGCATGCCTTCATTGAAGGGCTTTTATTGTGGTGAGCCTAAGGACTTTCCGTATGGATGGTTCCATATGGAACAACACATACCACACCCAGTGGCAGAAACACTTCAAACTGTATGGCTGTGTGTGCGTGCGCGTGCGTGTGTGTGTGTGTGTGTGTGGGGGGGGTAACCTCAGCAAGGTTACCCATTACACTATGAGTCAGGTGAAGGTGATGGCCAAAATAACCTAACAAACACACCACATATACAGTACAGATATAGGCACACGTTAAGGTCCACATGGTGAAGACCACATGTCCCAACGTTAGGGGCCGTCAGATGCCCACCCAATTCATATGCTCATCCCAATCTATCTGCTGATAACACTCGGCCGCAGCCCGGGGTGCTCAAGGCCAAGCAGGTGCTCTCGAGAAACCCCCACGCCAGTCTTGACACACATAACTCACAACACACAATTAGCTAGAAGAAAACGCATAAGACTGATACACCCAGAAGGACATTACGCTCATTTGAAGCAGAACCTCTACGGAGGCGAAGCTCCGGACGACCTCAGCGCTGTTAGGGACTTAGACATTTTCGCTCGATCGATCTCTAACGCTCTATAGCTCAGTATAACCTTTTTCACCATTACTAAATAAATCCGAGGCCCTCGTGCCGACAATTTTATCTCCTCTCCGTCTCAGTTTATCTGCTCAAGTAACTAGGCAGACTATTTTTCCCAACACACACACACACACACACACACACACACACACACACACACACACACACACACACACACACACACACACACACACACACACACACACACACACACACACACACAAACAAAGACACAGGTCTACGATTGTAGACAAACAATGGGCATTGAGATCCTGTGTGTGTGTGTGTGGGTGGGTGTTTGGTCTTCATTAGCTTTGTTAACCCTGCACATGCCGCATCGAAATAAAACTGCCTAATTATTTCATCCACATGTTTGTTCGCATATTTCCACGACAACGCCTCCGTCTCTTTACAAGGCTGGTGCTTCCTCGAGCCAGACGAACGACCCCCCCCCCCGAGATCACACCGTGGAGACGTCAGGAGGCAGGACGGCGGGACACACCCCCGTTTGACATTGACACAAATACCCCGCGAGCAAGGCACCCCGACCTTGCCGTGGCTTGAAAATGATATCCCCCAACGCCACCTCCATAAAATATAAACGTCCCCATATGCCCCCCCCCCCCCCCCCCCCACCCCCCCAATCAAAACACGAACATCAACAAAGACCCCTATTGGGTCTAGCCTACGGTGGGTTTTTTTTTAAACAACGAAGCATTAGTGCAGGATGGGGTGGATGGATCGGGGTGATGTGAAAAGGGTCAGCCGGGATTCTCGGGGTACTGTGAGTTACGTGCAAGGTCAACGGTAAGTGCCAATCCATCGCATCGAGTTGTCACGCGTCCATCAGGGGAGGCAAAAAGGAAACTCGGAACAAAGACCGCGCTGGGCCATGCCACATGTGCGCGTCAATAAACACACGCACACACCCCTCCACGCACGCCTCCCACTAGGTACACAGACGAGCACACGCTTGCACACATCCCGCCGCTGGTGTGCGGTGCACGATAAGACGCAACCCCTTTGTTTTTATGAAGGAATATGGGTTAATATAGATTTGTGTTGGTAATTGGCCGTCTAGACACAAGCTGCAGCCCATCTCGTTCAAGTCAAGAGTTTCACGCCACGACGGCTCTTTTAACAGCATTAGGATATTGCGTTTGTGTGCTTTTTTTGTTGTTGTTTTTTTACGTATAATTGTGTTAAATATACATTTCCCCTTGTCGTTTACATTTCCCTGTTGCACGGGTGCTTGTAAATAACAGCCAGTCAACAAGGAATGCACATAGTCTATTGTTAGTTAATGAATGCAACTATTAAAAACAAAGATTCGCAACTTACCTTTTAATTAAGAATGAGAAATCCTCCCGGAAAAACAATGAGGGATTTCTAGAAGGTTGATGCAGAAAGCAAAGATATGATTTAAATCCCTGGAATTTCAACCTGCCCGTTCCAGTGTCCCCGCTGATATCCTAGTTCACTTTATTTTTCCGCTGCGCCCTCTTCTTCTGCCTCTAGTGTTTGTTTCTCCTTTTCTCCACCAGGAGTACAGAAATCTAACAAAAAAAAGGAACATTCAACGGTCAATCAAACGGTACGGCGCGTCCATTTCAATGTTAGGCGGGGGAGTTTCAAGTTTTATGTCAATACATCCCCGGTGCATGTCACAGTGGTTTAATGATTTTGCTGAACAAAATACTTGTAGACGTGGGAGAGGCCAGAAAGCCAGAGGGTGATTATGAGGTATGATTTCCGTTGAAATTTTGTTTTCTTATAAACCATGCACCCCTGCTTACTGCGGTTGGTGCGGTCCCGTTTGTGGAACTAAACGATCTGGCATTCCGGGGTTCTGGTTACAGCGACGAGTCTGGTTGGACTCCAATAAAGCATGATCAGACCGATGATTTGGTGGAAGTAAATTGAACATAAGCCAGGAAGAGGAGGGAGGTTATGTTTTCAGGAAAATGAATCTCCCCCCTATCCTAAATATGCGGAGAAGGAAGGAGTGGGTGTTGTCATCTGAGTGTTGTTGACATTGTCAATCACACTACATTTTCCAGATTGAAGTTACGTAGGCCTATGCTCATTTTGTGGGTCAGTTGGTTCAATGAGTTCTGTTCCTGTAAACAGAGTCCAACCGGGACCAAATGAACGCAGAGCTGAGTAACGGGGAGTTGAACAGGGTGTGCAGAACAGTGCGTCTCTAGGGGCCTGTGCAGTTATGTAAAGCGATGCCACAGTCCCCAAAGGGCAACAACACCGACCTCACTTTGCGACGAAACTTGCAAAATCTAAAGCATTTTAATTGTAACTTTTTTTTTTAACACAAACTGTCTTTTTGTCCAAACTTAAATATAATTTCCAGCCACATAGAGATATAATTGGACGATTTTGAGTCACAGTCAATCACATCGTGATAAGCTATATCACATGACGATCTTCGGTCAGCCTCCACAGAATTCTACTACAAAGTCGAACTATCTACGTGACGCACATTTCGCAAAGTAGGCTTACACGTAACACACATTGGGCATTCACACGAGACTCGTGCCAATAAAAACATTTTTTAACAGACCGCATGCAGAGCTCAGGGAGTGGGCCTCCGACACCCCCGTCTGTTTTATGATAAGGTACCGGGCCTGGCCGCCGGAACAATCTCAACAACAGCATACCGTGCTGCTACACAGGGGGCGGTACGGTTCTACAGTACCAATAAAACAGCACCCTTACCGCATGAAGGTTAAAGCCATGCTGATGGATGTCGGAGACTGAGATCTTATGATGTGTTTATTCTGTGTGTCCCTTTAATGGTATGACCAGTGGAAAGCAAGCATTTTTTTTAGTTTCTCAATCTGGTGGATTGTTCTGGAATAGTTCTTTAAACTGCCAGTGTTTGCAAGCACTCTTGGATTTTCAAATTAGTCCAAAAAAAAATGTTGGGAAACAATGCTGATGATAAAATGCTGGAGGTTATTTGTTAGGTATCATAATTAGGGTTTTAAGCCTTTGTTCATGTCACGCCGTTTGCACACAATGTGTCTAGACACCCCTGTAGTTGTGGACATTTCTCGCACATATTCCGTGAGTAAGCCTGGTTGCCATTCACACTACTTTGTACCTTTCCTCTCCAGCCATCGCCATGGTGACAGGCCGCATACGCCTCACTGTGCTGTGAATTAATGTCTCTGCACGTACCCATCAATAAACAAATGAGAGAAAAGCCCTTCATCAAATGAACGGGTGCGACACAACGAGATGCATTACCCCCCAGTCCCCAAAACCCCTCCCAGTGCCACACCATTTAATCACCTGTAATCACTTTTTTATAGATTTGGATTAATCTGATTTCAGTGTGGAAAATCTACAGGGGTTAATCCGTTATGGTGCTGTTAAAATGATGACGTTTGTAGTCCATTGTTCAATACTTCCACATTACACAACGTGTGTGTGTGTGTGTGTGTGTGTGTGTGTGTGTGTGTGTGTGTGTGTGTGTGTGTGTGTGTGTGTGTGTGTGTGTGTGTGTGTGTGTGTGTGTGTTGTTCCGTGGGTAGGTTTGTTTATTCTGTGCGTGTGTGTGTCGAAATGTAGTCAAGTGTGTGTGTGTGTGAGTTTATTCTGTTTGTGCTTGCGTGCGTGTGTGAGTGTGTGTGTGTGAGTGTATTCTGTGGGTGTGTGTGTGTGCATGCGTGCGTGCGTGTGGGAGTGTGAAAGTGGCCAGTTTGCGGTGGGGCAGTCACTTAATCTAGTGGCAATGCAGGGGAAAAAAAGCTGTTAGCATAACATTGATTTAAGCGCCTCGGCCGTTGGTGAACAAACAGCCAGGGAGCCGGACACCCTGTTGGTCTGACCTATATACTCTCTGTCTCTCTCTCCGTCCCTCTCTCTTTTTCTCTGTCTGTCTCTCTGTCTGTGTGTCTGTGTGTCTCTACCTCTGTCTCGCTCTCCATCTCTTTCTCTCTCTCTCCGTCTCTCTCTCTCTCTCTCGCTCTCCATCTCTCTCTCTCTCTCTCTCTCGTCTCTCTCTCTCTCTCTCTCTCTCTCTCTCTCTCTCTCTCTCTCTCTCTCTCTCTCTCTCTCTCTCTCTCTCTCTCTCTCTCTCTCTCTCTCTCTCTCTCTCTCTCTCTCTCTCTCTCTCTCTCTCTCTCTCTCTCTCTCTCTCTCTCTCTCTCTCTCTCCTCTCTCTCTCTCTCTCTCTCTCTCTCTCTCTCTCTCTCTCTCTCTCTCTCTCTCCTCCCGCTACACTTGCTCTGTATCGCCACAACAACAACAACATACAGTAAGTCCCTGACAACACGCCCTGACAACACACCCTGACAACACGCCCTGACCACCCGTTCCTTGTGTTTCCTTTGCTCTCCGTCCTGTAATGAAGTCCTTCAAGCCCCTCTCTTGTTCCCCTCTGCTGACACCCCGACCGGGATTCGTCTCGGCCCTTCGTCCCGATGAATAAACAAAAAGGAAACAGTGTGTTCAGAGGCCTCACTGTGCGGACTGATACAAGACGCTCAGCTGCTGAATGTGGAATGACCTGAACACACAGCCGGCCAGTCAAGCGACCTGGAGGTGGTCCAGCCACTGAAAACAAATCAGAGATAGGCGTAGCGTAGCATGCTTTAGCTCTGCCAATAGGCCTCAGCCAGGAGAGGTGTAAGTACAATGAGCCATTTTAGCCGCTGACTGAGAGGAACAGCTCTAGATGTTGGACAAGATGAACCTGAAAATGAACAAAAAGGGGTTTCATCAATGTTTATTTCGGTTATTGCTTTAGTAAAGACAAACATACGGGTAGATGGGTGATTGGATGAACATTTGACCTCTTAATATCTCTTTGACTTCCTCCCCATTTTCCCGACATTTGTAATACAGTAGCAGTGCAGGCACACAGCAAGGAGACAATAATGATGTTTGTACTATTCCACCTTTCCAATTCTTTGCAGAAATATATCTGCATAATACATCAGTCGCCTCCAGGGATCAAATGCTATGCGCAGGTTTGTGTTCATCTATGAGACCTAGTCACGGTCAAAGATACACACACACACACTCCACTATGAGACCTAGTCACGTCAAAGATACACACACACAACTCACACATGCTCACAATACCACGGCACACACACGAAGCACACGCACACACACAACACACACAAAGAGCAACACCAACACTCCACATGCACACACATACACACGCGCACACACACACACACACACACACACACACACACACACACACACACACACACACACACACACACACACACACGCACACACACAATACACACACACACACTTCTTGGCTGGATGCTGATAAGCAGTCATTTTTTATTTTGGGAATCAAAGATGAAAAGCAGGGAGCTGGAGGCTAATGAAACATGTCCATTTGCTGGAAGCCCTCTGAGTGCGACGAACACAGAAACAAAGAGGGGGGAGGAGATGAGAAGAGGAGAGGGGGGGGGAGATGAAGGCAAGTATGAGAGGACCGGTGAAAAGTTGTTTAAAAAAGAAAGAACAACATCTTTGATAGGGCGTAACACTGAAGGGAATTTCCTTAGCAGCTCCATGATAGCCCAATGATAGCCCATTCTGTACCACTGTGTGTGTGTTTGTTTTGGAAGGGTCTTGGTTTCCTAGTTCAATGGACTGTGTCCTCCTGGATACTATTGGTCACAGTGGGTGACGTCACCACTTGCCTGCCTGACCTATTTACTGTGGCTGCAATGTGACGTCAAAAACTCTCTCTCTCTCTGTCTCCCCCTCTGTCTCTCTCCCTCTCTGTCTCTCTCTTTCTGCTCTCTCTCTCTCTCTCTCTCTCTCTCTCTCTCTCTCTCTCTCCCTCTCTCTCTCTCTCTCTCTCTCTCTCTCTCTCTCTCTCTCTCCTCTCTCCTGTTCCTCGCTCTCTGTCCTCTCTAATTATGTTTCTCATCTGGCCATACCGCCTCTTCGTCCTCCTTCGTCTTGTTCCAATCACCACAATTTTAGTGCTTCAGCTCTCGCGTTGTGTAAATATACATAAAAGAAGAGATGAGGAGGCACAACAAAAATGGCATCGTAGAATCCTCAGTGTCATTAGGTACCAGACACACTGATCTAACACATGCATTCTAAATATAAGCCCAATTTATGGGCGCTGTCTGATTTATAATATAGGAACCAATGTGAAGTGTGGCATCGGGCCTGAAATCATGAAACACTGATCTATCACGACAGCCCTTTATGAGAGAGAGAGAGAGGGAGAGAGAGAGAGAGGAAGAGAGAGAGAGAGGAGGAGAGAGAAAGAGGGAGGAAGAGAGAAAGAGGGAGAAAAAAAGAGAGAGAAAGAAAAAGAGGGAGTGCTCAATCGTTGCCAGTGACCTAATTCCACCCCAGATTTAAACAGTATTGATGAATATTAATGCTCTAGGAGGCCGAGGTGACGAAGCAGACCCGAGAAGGGCCCAGCACACCGGGAGGTGGAAAGATTTTTGTGCCGGGCTGTTGTTGACAACAACAAAGACACAGCAGCAGGAGCAAAAGCTAGGCAAAGTTAGGACCAACAACTAATGCCCCTAAAATACTCTCATGCATATGACAGATTTTCCATAAAATGTCTTATTTGATAATCATTA
>OLKM01002046.1:49272-88125 GCA_900291075.1 Melanogrammus aeglefinus | reverse complement strand
CCAGGCGAGGTGTCTCTGTACGCCCGCGGGAGGGCTGTAGCACCCAGCTAATGCTTTACTCCTTTCGGCTACATGCCGCCAGGGGGGGGGGATCATGGAGGGTGGATGGCGCGGCAGAGGTAGGCAGGGAATGGGACGTTTCATTCAGGGCAAGAAAGAGGCGGCCAATGGCAGGAAGAACCGCCCCGGCGGCTGGGCTCTAACTTGCTGGTGGGAGCATCCAGTTTGTGGCACTGTCCTACCCGAATCTCTGGGTTAAAGGTGGCCCCCACCAATCACACCGCCGATGGCGGTTTCCGAACCTAAAAAGATGTGAAACGGGCTGGAAACTGTTCGGCCACTGAAAGACTTTGTATGAGCTTCGAAAAGAGGAATTTCCTGAATCATTCACAAGACAGAGCCAACCCCCACCGCCAACAGTGGGAGACTTGACTTGGCCTCTCAGAAGCAGTGGGGCACAGAGTGAAATATAATTGGGTTTGATCACACTGATGATGCCTCTGGCATCGAATCGTTTCTTTAGCGGAAATGAAATGCTTTAGAGATAATAGAAGATTGCCACGGGTGCGCCGGACGAGTGGGAGTTTCGCTAAAAGTTTTTCAGACTGGAGGGGTAAGGGTCTCTTCACCTGGGAGGGGAACGGAGGGTGGTAACGTTCACCCACGGCCAAACCTGAGGCTGCGGGGCCGAAGATAAGCGGGCCAAAAGTTTGACCCACTCGTCTTTATGTCTGTGGGATGCAATACTTCGGAGGGAGGGCAGGTGGAAGCCATAGGGTGAGTTTCTGGTAGCAGCTCAGAAAAGACTATTTCATTGGCCATAAGCGAGTAGCCAATTAAGCATACCAATATTACTAGTTTCGGCGTTAAGTGTGGGATACTTATGTGCAATATTCTTGCTGCATCCATCTCCCCCCAAAAGGTGGTAGGATTCTATCCAATTCAAAATTTAAAAAAAATGGTTAGCACGGATTTAGTATGTTGTTCTTTATAGTGAGAATGTTAAAACACAAACCACACAGAGTGTAAGGTTAATAGTCTCTTGAAGTTCATAAACTGATATAAACCACCATGAACGTGTTAAAGTCTGTGCGTTTTTTGCTTTAGAGATAAACTTGTAAAATAAAATGTAAACAGTAACGCAAAAAAAAAGGATGGGTGTGCATGCTGAAAATATCCAGTTCTATAACACCTTTGGTACTGATACAGAAAGTAAAGTAAAGTGTGAGTAGTGGTGCTGTAGTTTTAGCTTTGTGCTCGGGACGATGGCTTTCCGGGTGTTTCGGACTAAGGTTAGTGGTGTCCTACACAGTTCTAATGTTCTGGTGGTTGCTGGGGTGTTCTTGGGTTGCTGGGGGTTCTCTTGGATTGTATGTGTTAATGGTGTCAGCTTGATGTCATGGCAGGTTGCAAGGGTGTTGGTGGGTGTCTCTTGTGCGTGGGTGGTACTAGGCACTCGGGTTGGGCGTCTAGGGGGGGGTACTAGGGTGCTGAGGTGGTGACTAGGGAGTGTATCGGTGCGGTTGCAGGTATTCTATGCAACGCATAGGAAAAACTGAAAGTATTCAGGGCTTTTTTTCACGCATGTGGTATTTTCATCTGCTCGTTCTAAACAGGACAACGCTGTTAAGGAGGGGACGGTGCGATCTGGGGCTGGACTGAGCCTGCAGTGGCAGTTTTTGCGAGAGAAGCGAGAGAGCGAGAGGAAGGGAGGGGGATGTAGCGGTCCAACTGAGGATGCGAGTGAGACGGCAGCTGTCGCGTCATGTTTGTGCAGGGAGCAAAGTACGAGCCCCAGAGGAAGCTTGGATCTAACCCCTGGGCAGTTTGGGCGTGTGGTGTGTAGTGTGGTGCCCTGTGAGTGTTGTTTGTGTGGTACGTCTGCCCGTTTGTGTGTGTTTATTGTGTTGTGTCTGTGTGCGTTCTGTGTGTGTGTTCGGCGTTGACGCGTGTGTGACTGTGTGTGTGTGTGTGTGTGTGTGTGTTTGGTGTTGTGTGTTCTCGTGTTCTTGTGTGTGTGCCATATGTGTGTGTGGGCGTGCGTGTCCATTACATTGAGACACGCACACGAATACATACAAGGCAGCACACTCTCAAACTGTTCATAAGAACACAATTGGACCTTGAGACGAGCGGACTCGTCAAAGCCAGCCGTGGTACAACAATTTATCCCTCACAAGTAGAAGCAAGCTAGCCAGTGGCAAGACTCTGCACAGCGCAATCCCGGTTTAAAAAGAAATAAAAATAAAAGGCAGTTAAGGCTTGTTTATTTGTGGATGGGGGCAGGCTTGCTGACCATATCAAGCAACATCAAAGAAGGCTTTTTGTATTCTTGTTTCTAAACATATGTGTCAAAAGTGGGTATGTCTAAATGGGTATGGTTTAGCCCTAAACAGTGAAATTCCGGAAGGAAACAAGGAGAGGAAAGTTTTAAATCATTCATTAGAAGCGGGGTGTTAATCATAAGAATACTGATGGTGGATACAGAGATTTTTGAATTCAGGGTTAACAAGACACTTTGCCAACGCGCTAAACTGAGACCTTGAGCTTATATATCTCCATTAATCATCCATCCTCTAACTGCTCCTCATATTTTTAAGACTTTATTTGGCCGTTCTGGCAAGCCCTCAGGTGCGACTGCAAGTGGCATAACTAGCGGCCAGGACTCGCAAATTGGATCAGGAAACAAAGAACGGCCAGATGCTCTTGACCACTGGACAGGTGTTTCCTCACTTACTTCTCATTCCGGTGCGACCATTAAGACGCGCGGGCGGACGGCGTTTCTCAAACCTGCTTTTTGGCCACTTATCCCCTGATGGGTGTGACCGCCGTGTCGTTCACGCCCGTTGAACAGCGCGTGGCCCCCAAAAGACGCGCTCACCGACATGCTGTCTAAATTGGAAACCTGTTTGAAGTCGCCTCCGGAGTCAGAATGGGGCTCGTGGGGGGTGGGGTCCGGGGCGCCATACAGGATTCGTCTTAAGTGCCATTTGAAAGAGGGGGGAGGGGGGGGGGGGCAGCCATCGCGGAAGGGTTGGGTCGGGGTGAGAGGGAGTGTTGATTGATTTTCCAGCGGCGGGCGCCCGGGAAGTCAGCGGTTCAGCCGACATGGGTGGTGTTCGTGACGGAGGGGGGGGCGATGCGGGTGTCGGGGGGCCGTGAAGCAGCAGTAATCAGGAAGGACAGCCGGCAGAGGAGGTGCTCTGTTTTGGGATTTTACGTAGTTCCGTTGTTCGGTTCCGTGTTCGTCGCCCCTCTCTACCATTGTAACATTTTTTTTAATAACTTTAATATAAATCCGGATCGGTGAAAGGGGAAAATGGAATGTTGACATGTGGCATCAGCAAGCGGGGTATTTTTGACGTGTAGGCTTTGTGGGATGGGATCCGTTTAAAGGCCCGAAAAGCGCATGATTGGTCTGGTTCCATATGGCAATTGTGAATAGTCGGAGGGAGATGGAGGAGGAAGAAGCAAGCAGAGCGAATGAAATACGGTACTGATTAGAACGAGAAAAAAATAACTAAGTGGAAAAAAAAACGATTAAAGGCAGATAAAAGGAGAAGGCGGGAATAATAATGCGAACGGACAAGAGCGAATATATCAAAAAAGAGGAAGTAACTAACAGGCACAGAAATAAGAAGAAATGTGAGTCCGGCCCGGCGAGAGCAAACCTCCCAGGACCTCCTCAGCCCGGTGCTCAGGCAGGATGAAGGTGCGAGAAACAAACATGCAGCAACACACATTCGATTTTGAGTGTGGTGCTTGTTTTGTGTGTGTGTGTGTGTTGTGTGTTGTTTGTGTGGTGTGTGTTGTGTGGGTGTGTTGTGTGTGTGGTTGTTGTGTGTGTGTGTGTGTTGGTGTGTGTGGTGTGTGTGTGTGGTGTGTTGTCCGGGTGAAGGCATAGGGCTCAGCGTAATTAGTTTGCTGCTTGCAGATAGGACCCACCCCACAACCTCTGTATTTCTCTGTCTATTCTTTTTATTTTCCCTCATGGGCCCACTCTTGAGCTAACTCTCCGGGTTTAGGAGGTGGGTCAAGACTGGCCCTTTATATCACAGAGTAGAGAGTGAAGATACATTAGATGGAGACCGAAGGGGGGCCAGGAAGAGAACAGAGGATTATATGCTGCCAGTAGACAAACAAAAGATATGGATGATAATACCATCGGAAAATATACCGGGCAGATATGTTGAGTCTAGTTCTTTGCCGTCGTCTGTGAGATATATTTCAATTTTGGATATTAATACAGTCATCCACAGCTTTGTAATGTAAGCACACTGTAGTATTTCAGCTCGGGAGTATTTCGTTCATTTTTGTAATTGTGTAAAAACGATTTAATTCCAGTATCTTCAGGGACCGTTCGTGCAGGCGTGAAAATGTTGTTGTTTTTAGCAATAGAAGATGTGGATCGCTCAAGCTTGCCAGTGAACGAGGATTCATCCTGTTTTGACATGTTTAAGTGAGATTTAAACGGGGTGAGTAATGGCAGGTTAATTTTCTTTGGCTTGTTCCTCGCCTGTTGTATACCAGTGCATGAAATTTAAGCAGAGTATATACCAGCACTGCTATACATCAACAGCATGTTGCTTCATCTGAGATGTTCAGGTTAAGCGGAGGAAAGCGCTTTTTTTTATTTTATCCTTGGTGAAACACCCTGAAACGATAAATTGTCATGCGGCTCATATGATTTTCTGCAGTCCTTAATACAAGGGCTTCACGCCTGTTTAATGAAACCTACTGAAACATTTAATATTAGGGCAGGGAACTTGAACATTGTGCATTGTTAAATTATGGAATAATATTGGCTCTAATTAAGAGAAATAAGATTAGGCCTTTATTGTCTCCCTGAGGATCCATTTGTTCGGCAGTCTTTAAGACTATACCCTATGGTCGACGGTGGAAAACACATGAAGGATCCATTAAAGACTGGTGGCTGGTGGCATCTGTGTAAGGCAGACCAAATTACACAACGTTCAAGCACAAGTCTGACGGTTAGTATCAGAAAACGCTGGCGGAACAATATGTGTGTATCCGTGCTTAAATAAATAATAACAGAACAACATTATTAAAAAGTGAAGCGCAGCAGCAACGTTTGCTGATGGAAAGGTGTATCTCCGAGAATAGAAAACCTTCACAGCAGAGAGTTAGTGTGCGTGCGTGCGTGCGTGATTGCGTTCGTGGTGCGTGTGATACCTGCATGTATTTTTACACAGAGTTTCCGCTCGGTCACGTCTGTCAATGTATCGTGTGTCTGTGTGTGTGGAGGCGCCTCGGAGTGTGCGTGGTGTTGTTGCGTGCTACTCTCGGACGCTGTGAGTAGGGGACTCCATGGTGGCGGGATAGAGGATGGGGCTGAAGGCGGGACGTCGGGAGCAGGTGAGGAAGTGTTCTCACAGTCTCGATACAGTTCCACCACTCGGAGATGTGTGGATGAACACACGCTGGGCACGCACCGACGCGCCTCCCGAAACACTGCAGGACGGGAGAGGGAGGACATAAGGACATGTCAGACCGAACCTAAACCACTACACACACGATCGCAGGAACCACACCCCACAATCCAAGACACACACAAACAGGGTTCGAAAAAAAAAGGATGTGTTGTTTGGAGATGCGCCAAAGAGAATGGAGGACGGCAGACAGGGTTTACTTTAAAAACTAAAACAGAGCAAGTTTTTTCGATATTCATTCTTTTTGCAAGCTGCTTGCAGCGGTTAGGGGGTCTGCAACTGTTTATCTAATGGAGATTTGTTGTGATGATGATCACACTACCAGACACATTGCTGGAAGCTGTAGAAGTGTTTTTTGATTCCTTTTTTTTTAAGCAAAAGGAGAAAAAGAATAAATGGGACAGCGAACAGAAACCATCAATGCGTGTGCAGCCCAGGCCAATATGGGAACAGGGCCATGTTTGAACTGTGAGCTTACAACATCTCACACAAGCTGTCTCTTAGGGCTGAAGCGAATCGTATATGGTATCTACCAAAGACAGGCTAACATGGGGTAATACAATGGCCCCCTTACCAAAAAAAAAGCCATATATTGATGTAAAAACGTGTGTGTGTGTGTCTGCCTGTGTATTTTCTAAAATGCCCCAAACATTAAGTGTGCAGTGAAAGCAACAGATACTGAAAGCAAAGTACTAGCAGAGATTGTGTGTGTGTGCGCGCGCGCGTGTGCTCGTGCGTGCGTGTGTGTGTCCTTACCTGAGCACAGGACTCTTCTGGAGTCTTCACACTGACTGAGTAGAGGGTGGGCAGGTCCAGTCGGTGCACTGGAAGCTTGTCCAGGTGGTGCAGCAGGGCAGGGGCCAAGTGGGAGCTCTGGCCCGAGCCCGGGGGCCCGGCCAGGAGCAGCCGGGGCCGATACGCCGTAGGCTGCTGGAGCACTGAGCTGGAGCCCCAGAAGGTGGAGGGAGGGAGGGAGATGGAGGGAGAGGGAGAGAGAGAGGGAGAGAGAGAGAAGAGAGAGAGAGAGAGAGAGAGAGAGACGAGAGAGAGAGGAGAGAGAGAGAGAGAGAGACGAGAGAAGAGAACAGAGAGGAGACAGAGAAGAGAGGAGAGAGAGAGGCAGAAGAGGAGAGAGAGAGAGAGAGAGAGAGAGAGAGAGAGAGAGGAGAAGAGACAGAGACAGAGACAGAGAGAGACGAGAGAGAGAGAGAGAGAGAGAGAGAGAGAGAGAGAGAGAGAGAGAGAGAGAGAGAGAGAGAGAGAGAGAGAGAGAGAGAGAGAGAGACAGAGACAGAGAGACAGAGACAGAGAGAGAAACAGAGAGAGACAGAGACAGAAACAGAGACAGAAACAGAGACAGAGACAGACAGACAGAGAGAGAGACAGAGAGAGAGACAGAGAGAGAGAGAGGGAAGTGACAGTGAGTTTGCGGTGTCGTCCTGGCAGAGAATTCAACGTCACGCATCGTTTGTCTTTCAGACGGCGTCGTATTATGGAGACCAAATTTAATATATTCCTATTTGGATACGTAATCTTGTAGTCTAAATTAAATATGAGATGGTACCCGCACCTCCGATTTATCACACGAGTACAGTCTGATATTGTGTGAAATTACCGTTTACTTGACTGTAATGAACCCCAGTGCTAATACAATAAACCTCGGTTGGATTCTTAACCTAAAAAAGGACAGATGATGAGATCCCGTATCTGTATTAAACCCGAAATTTAAAAGTCGTAATGGGCCTAATAAATCCCTCCATATCTTCCAGGGCTAATCGAGAGTTCACTCCAGAGGCAAGGCAGGGCCCGGCTCATCTGTTATGGGTCAGGCACCAAAAATAGGTGGGGCTCATTCCCTCGGGAGACATGGGGGGTGGGGGGGTGCCTACATTGGGTGGGGTGATGCAGAACACCTTAATAAGTCTCTCGCCTTTTGAGAAACTCGCCCCCTAGCCCGACCGACACCAATCGACCCCCCCGATGCATTTCACCAGCAAAGCGCCAAAACCATCCCGCAGAGTCCCCAAATCCCCCCCCCAGCCTGAGCCCCCCCCCCCCCTCCCTGACACCAACACCACCACGCAATACACAAAATCATCTGGCTTGAAAACAACAACCAAGCCACTTAGACAAACAACAACGGAGTCAGAAGGCAATTAGCTTTAATGGTATATTTTTCCACCACATGATTCAATTGATTATTTTTGCAATAACGACGCCCTGGCCTTCCACCGGTGCAATAGTCCGCTCCCTTTTAAATGCCTCTCCGCGCGCCAATAGCCCTGCCAGGCATTAGTCCCGCCCCAGGCAGACCGCGGGGTCAGACGTTAGCCCCGTGCCTAATTATCATGGGAAATTACAAAGGGCCCTCCAAGTGGCGCGCACTAGTCACCGAGGGCAATTGCTGGAGAGAGGGACTAAACGATATATAAAAAAGATAAAAGCTAAACATCGGAGGAGGACATAAAAATTTGCCACGGAAAATGCAATGATAATAAACAATTGAATCCATTTGGCAATGGCACCCGAGGCAATCAAATGAATAAATAAATAACAACCCTCTTTGCCATCTATCCATAGCCGCACTGCGCTCGGCCACAAGGTGGTACTAAAACCACGGGAAATGCAGAGAGCCGGATCTTTCCTCAGACGCTACATTCGTCTGCCCTCTGCAGTCCACTAACGAACAGGCGTCGGGAGTGCGGCGCCCTCCATGAGCATTGCTTCTCATTTGTAGTCCAGGCCGCTTGCTCTTTCTTTTTTTTTCCTTTGACAGTGGAGCTAGTAGTGGGGCTGGGATGTGGCCTGCTTTGAACCGGCAAAAGCGCACTTACGACTCATCATTCGTGGATTCTAGCGCTACAGGGTATTTCCCGTCTGAATGTGTATATTTGATGTCTAATTTTATATTGCAGTTGCCTCGATTTTTAAGTCGGGCTGACTCATTCCCAATTAGTTATTGAATGAAAAAATATCAGATGAATAAATATAATAATTTAGCCCTCACATGGATGTCACCTTCAACAAATGTGTCTGCTTTTCAAACAATGCAATTAATATTATTGTCTTCAAGCCTACTCCCAAGAAGCAGAGAGCTGTCCAACCCAACTCACTCTTTAACACTCTATACAAGAGACTGTTCTCAGGGCTGATAAGGAAGTGAAATTAATCTGTGCCTGAAATCATCAAAATAAAATTCGAAGACACCATAGAGAGTTTGCCTCTTTTGACAACAATAAAAGAAGCGGAACTCGCACACCATATGTGGCCGACGGCAAGCGGTGTAAAGTGCTACGCAAAGTGCGTGCAAAACGTTTTCAGTCCAATTCAGACTATCCTCAGTGCAAACATACAAAGGTAAAAAATACCGCCTTATATTGACTACGCCTAGTTGGTGGCAGACATGTCAATCAAAAGGTCAGGTGGGTTGACCTGTTGACTAGACATTTTAAAAAGGCACCACTCACCAATTTTCACTTTTCTTGACAACATACTGTACATGGCCGAGCTTGAGCCTGAATTCAGGCACCGCGCCTGAACTCTATCAAGCCTCTGTTCTTCTGGAGTGTGACTATACACCAAGCTCTCTGGTCGCTGACCTCCCGGTGAAGGAATGGACAGAGCTGGACTTACGTTGAGAAGTGAAGGAAGGGTCTTTGAGACGCGGGGAAGGGGAGCAGGCTCTGGGTGGGCCCGGCGGGGTTGACATCGTAGATGGAGGGGGTGCATTCATTGTCGTCGTCGCTGCATAAATCCTCTTCTAGCCGTTGATTGTCACCGCCTGGAATGAAGAACACTGTTTAAACAATGAGAAATGTGTGGGTGGGTATGGGTATCGGGTGTGCGCATGGGATTGGCGGAAAATGGACAAGGTGTGGCAGTATAAACACAAACGGCGGTGGAACAAAAGGGGTTTTTAGGTATTTGCGGGGCCATGGAGGCCTCTCATAAAGTATTCCTCGCAAGTAGGATGAAAAGGAAACTACCCTAGGAGAAAATATTCGAATAATGTTGTGTCACCATTGACTGGATGCATTGCCTCACAGCTTACAAGCGGGTTAATGCAGCTTCAAAAGTCCCTGGTTTAATACGTCAAATCGGTGGGCAATTGAAAAGGTTCCTTCAAATCTTTTCATAATATGCTGCGCCTTATTTCGTGGATCAGAGGTAATTTTTTATTCAGTAAAAAGGAAAATGATATACATATACAGTGGGGCAAAAAAGTATTTGGTCAGCCACCAATTGTGCAAGTTCTCCCACTTAAAAAGACGAGAGAGGCCTGTAATTTTCATCATAGGTAAACCTCAGCTAGGAGAGACAAAATGAAAAAGAAAATCCAGAAAATCACATTGTCGGATTTTTTAAGAATTCATTTGCAAATTATGGTGGAAATAAGTATTTGGTCACCTACAAACCAGCAAGATTTCTGGCTGTCACAGACCTGTAACTTCTTCTTTAAGAGGCTCTTCTGTCCTCCACTCGTTACCTGTATTAATGGCACCTGTTTGAACTCCTTATCAGTATAAAAGACACCTGTCCACAACCTCAACAGTCACACTCCAAACTCCACTATGGCCAAGACCAAAGAGCTGTCAAAGGACACCAGAAACACAATTGTAGACCTGCACCAGGCTGGGAAGTCTGAATCTGCAATAGGTAAGCAGCTTGGTGTGAAGAAATCAACTGTGGGAGCAATTATTAGGAAATGGAAGACATACAAGACCACTGATAATCTCCCTCGATCTGGGGCTCCACGCAAGATCTACCCTGTGGGGTCAAAATGATCACAAGAACGGTGAACAAAAATCCCAGAACCACACGGGGGGACCTAGTGAATGACCTCCAGAGAGCTGGGACCAAAGTAACAAAGGCTACCATCACTAACACACTACGCCGCCAGGGACTCAAATCCTGCAGTGCCAGACGTGTCCCCCTGCTAAAGCCAGTGCATGTCCAGGCCCGTTTGAAGTTTGCTAGAGAGCATTTGGATGATCCAGAACAGGATTGGGAGAATGTCATATGGTCAGATGAAACCAAAATAGAACTTTTTGGTAAAAACTCAACTCGTCGTGTTTGGAGGAGAAAGAATGCTGAGTTGCATCCAAAGAACACCATACCTACAGTGAAGCATGGGGGTGGAAACATCATGCTTTGGGGCTGTTTTTCTGCCAAGGGACCAGGACGTCTGATCCGTGTGACGGAAAGAATGAATGGGGCCATGTATCGTGAGATTTTGAGTGAAAACCTCCTTCCATCAGCAAGGGCACTGAAGATGAAACGTGGCTGGGTCTTTCAGCATGACAATGACCCCAAACACACCGCTCAGGCAACGAAGGAGTGGCTTCGTAAGAAGCATTTCAAGGTCCTGAAGTGGCCTAGCCAGTCTCCAGATCTCAACCCCATAGAAAATCTTTGGAGGGAGTTGAAAGTCCATGTTGCCCAGCGAAGGCCCAAAAACATCACTGCTCTAGTGGAGATCTGCATGGAGGAATGGTGCAAAATACCAGCAGCAGTGTGTGAAAACCTTGTAAAGACTTACAGAAAATGTTTGACCTCTGTCATTGCCAACAAAGGGCATGTAACAAAGTATTGAGAAACTTTTGTTATTGACCAAATACTTATTTTCCACCATAATTTGCAAATAAATTCTTAAAAATCCTACAATGTGATTTTCTGGATTTTTTTTTCTCATTTTGTCTGTCATAGTTGACGTATACCTATGATGAAAATTACAGGCCTCTCTCATCTTTTTAAGTGGGAGAACTTGCACAATTGGTGGCTGACTAAATACTTTTTTGCCCCACTGTATATAGATATATCAGGGCTCAAGATTGAGAAAGTTAATTATGCGGATGCAAGGTTACACTACTCTAGGTGGCATTGGTGCTAGTAAAAGAAGAAAATAAAGAAATATAGATGATTGTTTTCCCCAAACAAGGCAATAGTGTAACGTTTAGAACTGGGCTGTCACGGGTCGGACATTTAATTTATCGATCTGTTCCCCATTTCATTTCTGGAACGGTCTTACTGGTTAAAACATGTTGTCTCGGAATAACACCTCAAAAAGCACAAAGTCGATATAAGGTCTGTGCTCCGTCGGTGGCGTTCGGACCTACTCTTGACCCTGGTGCACACACCCCAACCGAGCCAAGGAGCACTGCGTCCAGCAGCGACTGCGGAGCAGGAAGGAGAACGAGTTTGGATTTTAGGACTTTGTTTAGAGGGATGGACGGTTCTGCGATACATGCAAAGTTTTGAGCAGAAGTCACAGTGCGGCTTTATGGTGGCGCCGGTCTGAGCGCGCCCATTGGATACACAAACCACAAGCTCCTATTTCAAATTATCATAACAATAAAATACAATTCATCGCCAACGTTTCAATGAAATTGCATGGCGGCTATAGCGCAATTCAAGAGCCTGCAAAGAAATGCACTATCATGAAAAGAAAGAAAATACATCGTATCTTGGGTATATTACCTAACAAGCAGGCTGTGATTATTAGTCTGTAGAGCTTCTTGATATAGGAGGTGGGCAGGGAGTGTGTAGAGTTGGCTCATGAGGAAAGAGATGTCGAGGCACAAGGCAGTAAAAAATAAAAAGACAACCTTTGCAATACAACTTTTGCATATTCCTTTGAAAAGAATCACTTGCTTCAATAAATTGTGCACAGGTTGAAGGTTACCAGGCAAAAGGCATGCCAACACTGCAGCAAAGCGGCCCGCATTGGTTAAGGTGCCACCAAATGAACAAGTTAGTGCCACCAGTAGAAGCCTTGAGCCCTGAACACCCATTTTCTGTTCCAATTCCTCTTACCGGAAAAAATTAAAATCCTGTGCCGTTTCTTCAGGATGAACGCCGCCAATTCACCCAGCCACGAAAAATGGTAAACGATATTAAGAGTTTAGTCTGGGGAATATTAAAATATAATCTGGCGTTCGAAACCTGGGCAACGTGTACAAGAAAATTAATTGGTGCAAGAGCTCCTACCAGAACTCTGCCAACCGGTCACGGCTCATTCAGTGGCCAAATGAGTTCAAGTACCCTCCCATTAGGTGCAATGAGAGAACCGGGAGGGAGGAAATAACCAATAAACAGACCGCTGACGGGACCAAAGTAGTAGTAGTGTCAGCGGTAACAACAGGCTCCTAGGCCCGCCCGCCCCCCACCAAGGGAGACATCCTTACCATTTGCATTGTCCCTGTCCGTCTGCTGCGTGGCGGCGTGGGGGAACACTCGCAGCAGGGATTTCAGCACCAGAGAGAGGGAGTGGTCCAGGAGGGGCCGGAGGGCGGGGTCCAGGGCGCGCCCCGACGGAGCCAGAGCCCTCTGGGAGGACGGGACGATGGTCTGCAGGGCCTTGCTGAAGTCGCCGGCCCCCAGGGTGATGGAGGAGACGTCCAGCTGGAGCTTGACGCTGCTGCTGTAGATCTGCGGGTAGCGGCGGCGCAGCGCCATCAGCGCCGCCTCCGTGCAAAGTGCTTTGAGGTCGGCGCCGCAGTAGCCTGCGGGGGGGAGGGGGTGGAGTCGAGGGAGGTAAGATCGGTACCTCGTGGTGGAGCTCATATTGTAGTTAGCACTTGAACGTGCGATTAGACGCTCCATCGCAGCATGTCTCGGCGCATTACTAGATAACTTAAGGGGGTATGCATCAAGGTGGACACACTTGCGATGTCCCTAAAACACGGGACAAACGATGGATTTTCAAATGGCTTGTTAACGGCTTATCACACTCACATTGGGGGTCTAATAATATCAACTCTTTGAATTGGTGAGCCAATCACGGGCAGGCAAAAACCATAGAAATTGTATTGGCCGAACGTCACCTACATGCTTTGTTTCAGCAGTCTACATCTACCTCCCAACACGTGAGACGGAGCTAAAAGGGCAGGGACAGACATCAGCAAAGTGTACCAACAATTTGGAGGAAGTAATCATCGGGGTTGCAAAAATAACCTTGTCTCCAATTGTTTTATTTTAAAGGCCTTGAAGAAAATCTTTAATTCATCCCTTTAGCTATGGTATGCAATGTATTATAGATAAATTTTTTCACGTATCTGTTGAAATTCTTTTAACATCTCGACAGAGATCAATAAATATACCGTAATTCTCTGATTTTATTTTTTTTAATAATCCTGTATCTATGGCTGTCGTAGCCCAGAATAAACCCATCCAATCATTCAATCATCATCATTTATTCTGAGCAGAAGGAAATGATTGGAAGGCCAACCTGTATGTCAACCTGTCTGTCAACCTCCCTACCTCCCTACCTCCCTACCTCCCTACCCCTACCTGTCTACCTGCACTTGACCGAGTCTTCTACAAGGTTCTGGTCTTAAATCCTACAAGGTACGGCTGCCTTTATCATGGAGACTTGATTTGTGTTCCTCTTACCGACACATTTCTCTGCCAGCTCGTCCACGAACAGCTCGGCCAATGAGGGGTTCCAGTCCCTAGTTTGGATTTCCAGGATGTGCTTCCGGGCCTGTGGGGGGTCAGATTTCAAAGACAATGTGAGGAGCAGGTGTGAGGAGAAAGATCGGATGGGAGTCATGGGTCCTCGTTGAAAAGTTTGCTTCCTAGAGCAGGTGTATGTTGTGTGCGTGTGTGCGTGCCAAGTGAAGTGCTGACGTCATAAACAGTGTCATGCACCTGTTCATGGAACAGGTGCATTGCATTTGAACAGGCCAGTGCACATGCCCTCTTAATGTATAGGGATATATAACGCCGCAAACATATCAATAATGCTTAATAAATCTAGAGTGTGTTCCTGCTAACGATGACACGTTTGTTGTGCACCGCTGCGGACGTGACCCTTCACAAAACCCAGTGAGAGATTACAGCCTGTTCACTTTAGTAGCACTGCCATCATCGTCGCGTTTTGATTAACTGAGTGTGAGCAAAAATAACATTATTCAGCAAACGATGAATCATTTCAGAAAAGGAGATCAGACCAAAAATAAAATTGAAAGAATGATGCAAGAGTCTTAAGTACCCTCGGATACACAAAGGAAAAGACGGCAGTCCTTCAAGGAAACACAAGAGCTCCAATGAAAGCGCCACTGCTTGTGAGTGCCCCCCTTGCAACCATCTTTTAAACAGACAAAAGCAAAGCCGAAGGAGCCGGCGCAACACCACGACTCGAGCGCGCCTTCTCTTCTTCCCATTTTTCGCATCACAAAAATATCTTCCAGCCTGACGTTGAACCTCGCGTTCGCCGGTGCCAAAAGGACGCAGACGGACAAATTCAACGATGAAACAAATAAAATAAAAAGAGAGTCCCGACAGCATAAAAAAACTGTAGCTGGGGACTTGCGGGGAGCGGTGGGCAGAGCCGTGCCGCTTCGACAATGACCAGGTTGTTGCCCCCCTTCGGTGGGCGAGGGGGTCACCACTGGGAGTCGCAAGGCCCAGCGCCCATTAGGCCTTGATTCCCAACACGGCAGCTGGGGGTACAAACGACCTGCGGCGACCAATTACGACGGACCCGACGGGGAGAAACCACCCATCCTACGCCCCCCGATCCCACTCGCGCATCGCGTCGCACGCGTGTACGGCAATTCATTCTCATCCGCAATTATCTCTCCGGCGATGGGATTGTTCCGTCGATCACAATAGGGCAACAAATCCCGTAAACTAACCGGCTGCCGGCGCATGTGCGGCGTGACACTTAAAAATCCTCCCAGCTCGTTATCAACGACAGCGGTGTATGTGCTCGCATTAAACAGCACGCTGAGGAAATGAGAACAGGCTTAATGGATCCATCTTAAATCCCCCATGCGCCTCAGAGTGGAACTTTTAAAAACCGGCAATGTTTTGACAATGTGGAGTGAAAATAAACAAAAACATGTCGACCGCTCGGCTAGAGTTGACGTGACAGCTGAGCCGCGGAGACAGTAGTCGTCTCTCTCCCCCGCACGACCACGTCTTTTTGTTCTCAGCGTCGGGATCGGTGTGCGCCGCCGAGTCAAAACAATGCCGTTGTGTCGGCGGACATTGTTCGTTTGGCCCCTCACCTTCTTGTCGGGCAGGCTGAAGAGGAACTCCCGGTCGAAGCGGCCCGGCCTTCGGAGAGCGGGGTCGATAGAGTCAAGTCTGTTTGTAGCACCGATGACCACTATCTCCCCGCGGCTGTCCAGCCCGTCCATCAAGGCCAGCAGAGTGGACACGATGGAGCTGAGGGGGGTGGAGGAGGTGGAGGAGGGGGAAAAAAAAAAAAGACAGTTGGACTTTTGAAAAGGGTGGACGTGTATGTTAGCAACAACGGACGTAGAGCCGTCAAACATCTCCTCCCCTGAATCAAAGGCCTTCTACTCTGCCACTTTAAGGAATCAGTTTTGTTGCTGCGACTGGGCTGGTTCGAGTGAATAACGCTTATTGTTTATTCAATGGTCTTGAATAGATCTTTTTGCCTTTGTCTAAACAGGATGTACAATGGGGTTTTACTCATCATACAGTTGCTATTAAAAAGGAACAAGGAAACTATTAGGGACTCCATCAGTGTTATGAAACCACTCGATACTGGACACAAGCCTAACACTCTTTAATTGACGGTTGTTTATAATGGACAGAGGTATTCGCCAACGGACAGACCAGCCTTACCTATGGATCTGGTCCTGCCTGCTGGATCGGACAGGAGCCAAGCCGTCGATCTCATCAAAGAAGATGATGGACGGCCTCATCAGGTACGCCTGCGTGAGAGAGGAAGTGGTTTGCATCAAAACCACGAAATGACAGCTCTGCCCCGGGGCGGGTGGAACAATGGCAGGTGTTGCTGATCTAAATCCAAATGGCCTCCCATTAAAAACCCTGCCACCTGTTATTGCATTTTTTGAGGACAATGGTGTTTCCTGGTGGCACTCCTTGCTGCATTTCATTAAGGTTCACACGCTGTCATGCATAAATAACATATTTTAGGAGTGGAGGTGGAAGGGGGGGGGTGGATGATGACATAGTCACATTGTATCAGAATTATGGTGACGCATTGGTTTGAAGTAAAGTCGGGTTCCAGCCAATGCATTATGGGGGTGCACTGGGTTAAAGTAAAGTCAGGTTCCAGCCAATGCATTATGGGGGTGCACTGGGTTAAAGTAAAGTCAGGTTCCAGCCAATGCATTATGGGGGTGCACTGGGTTAAAGTAAAGTCGGGTTCCAGCCAATGCATTATGGGGGTGCACTGGGTTAAAGTAAAATCAGGTTCCAACAAATGCATTATGGGGGTGCACTGGGTTAAAGTAAAGTCGGGTTCCAGCCAATGCATTATGGGGGTGCACTGGGTTAAAGCAGTCAGGTTCCAGCCAATGCATTATGGGGGTGCACTGGGTTAAAGCAGTCAGGTTCCAGCCAATGCATTATGGGGGTGCACTGGGTTAAAGCAGTCAGGTTCCAGCCAATGCATTATGGGGGTGCACTGGGTGAAAGTAAAGTCAGATTTCAACCGATGCATTTTGGGGATGCACTGGGTTAAAGTAAAGTCGGGTACCAGCCAATGCATTATGGGGGTGCACTGGGTTAAAGTAAAGTCAGGTACCAGCCAATGCATTATGGGGGTGCACTGGGTTAAAGTGAAGTCGTGTCCCAGCCGGGGTTTTGCGTTGACCTACCTGGTCGAAGAGCAGGCGCAGCTGCCGTTCCGACTCGCCGACCCACTTGCTGAGGCAGTCAGCTCCTTTCCTCATGAAGAACGACACCTTCTTGTCGCCATGGCTACACTCGTTGGCGAGCGCCCGTGCCACTAAGGTCTTTCCCGTTCCTGGTGGGCCGTAGAACAGGCAGCCTCTGAATAAGGAGATGAAGAGGATGGGCTCAGTATTTGAAGCGATACCGAAGAGGGAGAGGAGGGAAATAATAAGTGTTCAATGTCTGCAGTGACTCAGTCTTGTAATTGTGTTTCTGTATGTCCTTTGCATGCAGGCTTGGAAAAAAGAGAGCGATTGTATGGTTTGCTTTGCGTTGTCTATTCTCAAAGGATTTGCTAAATAAATAGACAGACAATAATGCATGATAGCAGATGAAAACCATGGCCTCAGAAAAAGAATCAGGCTCATTGGTGGCACTCTGAATAAATGGTACTCTACACTTAAGTGTCCTATCCTTATTTAATTTCAAAAACTGCAAGGAAAATAAAACCATAAAAAACGATGTAAACGGCCAAGAGTTTCGAATGATATAACCATCAACACGTCAAGAATTTGGCTAAGTGAGAAATCCCAGATTTCTGAGCTTGCATACAAGATGTACCTCAAACCGAGTCCATGCAACTTGTTGGGGCAAATAAACACATCAATAGGTGCGTTTCCATCAGCTGTTTAGATGCGCATCTAGATGTATCGCATCGGAAAATGATGATGGAAACGCCGTGATTCGCATTAAAATCCCCTGATTCGCACAAAATGAAATACGCTCGCTATGGCCGGGTTTTGGTTGATTCGAATGGGATGGAAACAGCTGTATGCGAATCAAGTGTGACGTAGCGCACTTTCACCCCGACTGCTTCGACGGAACGACGGAATGTTTACAGGCTGGTTGCCATGCCAACCCGCGGAAAATCTCGCGTGACTTAGAAAACTCGCGCGAATTTGTAGTTTTCACCGAAGTCCGTTCTTTTGATGGAAAACACACATGATTCGAATTTCTTTTAATGCGCATTGCCCAGTAATGCGAATCACTTTGGATGGAAACATGGCAAGTGTGTGCAATCGATAGCCGTGTGGATGTTGCTTGTGTTGTGTGTGGGGAACTTCCAAACCTCGGCGGCTGAATCTTGAACTTCTCAAAGACTTCTGGGTAAAGAAGCGGGAACACCACCATCTCTTTTAGGGCCTGGATCTGCTTACTGAGCCCTCCTACACTGTCAAACCTCACCTAGGGAAGAGAGCACCAGATGTATTAGCCAATAAACCTTCAACTGTACACGAGATTCCATGCCACCCTTCCTGTTTCATAACATCCCGATGCTGAGTTTGTTTTAGCTTCTGCATTCTTTTGAAAACCGTTGAGATGAACAATGAAATAACAGAACAGAGATTACAATTTAAGTTTTAACATTGTTTATGCAAAAAGCTTCTGTCCAACATGATTCCAATCAAGCCTGCCAACACGGCGCCAACAGAGTGCCTGCTGTGATGGCTTTGCGACCTACACCCAAGTTACTGTCAGGGGTAACCACTTTGCTTTGGTCTGGGATTTGCCCACGCCTCGGTGTTCCCGCCTTCTGTCTCTACTTACGGAGCTATCGAGGTTCATGGGGTCCACATCTGCTAAGCTGGCACCCACTTTCACCCGGTCCCGCAACACCCCGCCTGACAGGTCCTCGGTGCCCAGATTCATCGGCAAACACCTAGGAACACCCGTCGAACATATTGGCCATGTGCATATAATAAGGGGAAAGATGAAAACGAAAGAAAGAGAGAGAGAGAGAGACAGAGAGACGAAGACACAGAGAGAGAGAGACAGAGTGAAAACAAAAGGTAAAGGCAAGGCAGAGGCCCTGGAAGAGAGCCGCTACCTGTTCCTCGCCCTCGTCATGCTCTTGCTCTTCCTCCTCTCGAAGCGCTCCTCGTCCGAAGACGAGGAGGTGTCACTGCTGTGGATGGCGTGTTTCTTCACTCTGAGGGAACAGGGAGAGACGGGAGATGAGCCCCTTTGCCAGCCTCCAGCCCCGCATTATGACGAAAAAAACCAGCATAAGCCCATCTGTTTTCAAGAAAACCCGCGACCACCCTGTCCGATATTACTTCTGGGTATATAACTCAGCGGCGGCGGGTGCGCACTGCCAACTGTCCTCTCTCCCACTGACAGGCTTAGACGGTCTTCATTCAAATGATGCTGTTCGGGTATAAGTTAGGCCACACCAGGCTCTCCAACCTTATATGGCTTCTTCTTGCTGGAGATCTGTGGGTGTCGAACAGGGACGGGTTGCTTTGTTTTCTGTTCACAGGCTCTGGGGGAAGGCAAACAAAACGGGTAAGGATGAAGCGAGACAAATCAAATCCACGTGAACATACTAGGGGCTGACCGCCTGACAGGCAACTTGACGAATGATCAGTCGCGTGTTTTATTCATGTTTTGGCATGGTAAGGGGGTACTGTCATTGTTATCATAGTCTCCTCTCTCCAGGTTTCATTGTTGTTGACTACAAAATAGGATCCTTTGGGGTTCGTTAGTGGCTGGCCATGTGGGGGTAACCCGCATGGAAAAACTTTGATCATAAACGCCAGGAACACCCCGACATTGAAACAGAATTGTACGGTGGTGGTGGTGAATTTTAAATAATCACACACCCTAAAAGCAGCTTATATAGTTTGACTGTTCTTTTTAAGTGAAAAAGGTTATTCAACAGTAAATCTGTTGAACATATATGAACATATATTGAACATACAACAGACATTCATGTGACGAGTGGAAGCGAAGACGTGATCACTGTTATGAATCCTGTGTGTCTAGCAGTGCATGCCTGCCCAGGAGACGGTCGGACGGCAGCGCCTTTCCATATAGAGCGAGCGCTTGTTCAATACTTCCACACAATACGCAATATACAAAGTCAACTACCCTGCTGTAAACAGCAGTCTTCCTAAAACGCAATTCATCCAATTAGGTCTCACGTTTCAAAATGTCCCACAGGGATAAAACGTTAAGACCGCAGTATAGAATATTGATACACTACACACTGTTCAGTGTATACACTTTTGAATATATAGTGTAGCCTTCTAGCCAGGGCTTCAGACTTATTTTTTTCACTAGGAGCACAAACTGAAAATTTGAGGGGCGCAACCAGAAATTTTAGGGGCACACACCATTAATCAACATGCCAACCAAATATTCACATTTCTACAAATTTTCACTGTATTAACTAATAAATATTTTGATGATAGATGCAGAAATGACAATTTGTTGTTTCAAATTCAGTGTCACGCTGAGGACGCTGAGCCTCCTCTCTGCCCGCTCGCCTCTCCATTGAGAATGCATTATCAGGCCCGACAAACGCCTCCCGTGTGAAAAGCCCTTTATGGCACCTGGAGCAGAGTCCTGCACTGGTTCGGGTGACCTGCACAATTCGGATGAAACGGGTCGGGCACGGGTTTTGCGATTGCGAGCGAGACTTAACCGGTGCTGGATATGTTAATCAGGAGCGGAGGAGTCAACTAAACCCGTCAACAGTGGATGATGTGCTTTGTTTGCACAACAATCTAAAGCACCAAGCCAAACACCAGATAGTGTTATTCGAAATGAAACGAAACCATCCTCTTCGACAAGAATATGAATGAACAGTATTGCATACTAAAGGCACAAACTGAAATTAGATTCAAGTAAATTTAAGGCACACACTGAATAGATTCAAATAACTGAAGCACAACAGCAAAAAGTATTGGTGGGCTTGCATATCAACAGAACTCCACCTGCAGCGCATGGGCCTGCGTCGCATCACGCATGATGCGCATATAACGGAACATCAACAAAAATATATTTGCCGCGACCACCGCGACCATATAAGCCGGAAATACGGTATGCCTAAAACATTTCCATTTAACATAACACATAAGACCACCTACTGCATCACTCAATATTGTTTAAAAAAAAAAAAATGAGCATATCTACGTGCTCGGGGGATAGGCGGGTGCGGAGGCGATTTACAATCAAGCCCACCGTGGAAAAGACTCTTTCCGCTGGAACGGAGGTTGCCGGTATAGCCATTGTATTCCAAGTATTAAATGGCATTAGTACATACTACACAGAAAAATCCCTAGATGGCGTAATCTGATTGGTTCGCTATCTTGGGATAATCGTCATTATCCACCTACGAAACTCGGGATAATGATTGTCGCAAAATGGCGGGCGCAAACGCTCGTTTTACTACAGTGACGGACTCGGAAATACAACAAAACGCAATCACAACAAACACCAAAAAAAAAACACAAAAATATGGACTACGTGTTTTTTAAGGTAGTATGTGTACTAAAACAATTATTCTCCTCAGGCTGTGCGGATAGTGGTAAATTGTCCCCTCGCCGGAATCCACTTCACCTTCGGCGAATAATTGTTAATTAGTAGGCTAGGCTATACACGTTTAATGAACAATAAGCAATTAATATAGCTAATAAATATTTAATTAACTTTAGGCAAAAAAAAATAAAATCCGCCACAGTTAAAGTTGATAGCCCACGTCATTTCAAATAATCGAATATTCGAATAACCGTGCCCATCCCTAGTATCTGTAGAGATTTTTGTATTCCTTGTATCCCTTGTAATAACTCAAATTAAATGTATAATATCAATGGTTATGAATTAACACCACACTTGAAATTTCTTAAATTTGAAATTAAAAGATTTATAAATATACTCAGCAAATAGTCAGAATGGATTGCTCGTAGGCGGGGACAGCCCTGAAGCATAAAACAGATGGCTTCATGTACTAATATCAAGACACGATGCCAGACTCATCACGGATCCAGCACGCCTACATTTGCAGGACTTAAGGAGGGACTGCACAGAGCCGATCAGACCATGCAGGTGGCGGAGTTACACCTTGTTTTCTGTTTCTTTATGGACCGATTCTACCAAACAAAACTCAGCGGATGAAACTTTCAGAACAAGCTAATAGAAGTGAATATCGCAGGGTGCATTCAAACTGTGCTAATTTGAAACCTTAACTCTGGCCAGCCGAGTTTTGGGTTCGTGAACAAGGCGCTTCCCATCCCCGCCTACAGAAACATGATTGGTCTGAATAAATACGAAGCGAGAGAAAAGGAAACACCCCATTCACCACGACATGAGCTTGTCTGCCTTCAGACCTCAGATATCAACACAGGTCTGATTGGTGAGCCTAATGCCAGACTCACCGATAGGCGGGGCCTCGTACCGCTGCACGGCCTTGCGCTGGCGCAGGTTGTACGGCCGGCCGTTGGCCTCCCCTGCCTCCTCTGCTTCATCCTCTTCGTCGTCTTCGTCGTCCTCGGCCTCTCTCCCCTTCCTCGCCGTGCGACTCTGAAAAAGCCAAGTCAAGTTGCGCGAGTCAGACTCGCAACAAACACCTTTTCACTAGAAGCGTGCCATTATTAGGGGTGTAAATCTCTGGTTTCATCACGAAACAATATTAAATCGATTCATTGGACAACGATGCGATATTTGCCGATATCAAAAGTCTGTCACGATACGATTTCGATTCACATAAACTCACATCAACTTAATTATAATTTCATCATTTTATTTCTTTGCTCTTCCGGATATTTTAAAACTCATTCTCTCATTCCATTTTTAATACAAATAATAAAGTGGCAGATTGCATTTAAGTGCAAAAGGTTTTTTATGGCTTAAATTAAAGAGCCTGTAATGATCTTTTATTTTGAACATCCCCAACCTATGTGTGTGGATAGTTACAAAACGTCCCTCAGAATCATCTTGGCTGTTAACATAAGCCGTCCGTGTTGCCCGATTGGGCAAATTTTCCCGCCCAATTTGGCTACTTTTAATGAGGTTAGGCAGGAAATGTCCAACACAAATCGAAACTAGCCGTCATCGTGCTCACACATGTGCTCGCTGTAGCTATCTTGCTGCTTGCCTCGTTTAACCGGAGAACGAATAAGAGCGGCTTGGCGCACTTGTGCAGAAATAGTTTCACAAACAGCCGTGCAGGGAGATATAAAAAGAATAAAAGTGTATAATACAGCGATATGCATTGATGTTTGGGCGTTGCATCGATGCAGTTGGATCGTTTGCCAATCAATCAATGTATCGATCTACATCGATGGATCGATACACCCCTAGCCATTATGCTTTCTCCAAAGTCAAACTTCTCCTCCAAATGGAACTGAACAACTGATTAAAAATTGTTTTCCAAACATTCCACCACGCCAGCCCAGACAGCTAGGTTCCTGCTATTGGTTGCCTTGCCAAAACAAATGAAATTGTATGATTGTCGGGAACAGACGTCGAGACAATAACAGCAGGCCTGCCTACACAGACACTGCCGAAATGGAGGCAAAGAAAAGCAGACACTTTGTCAACGCCTGACAAGCCATAAGTCCCGACATCTTTTGGAGGAAGGCAAAAAAACACACGGCACGCGGTGTGCGACATAATACACATGGATACAGCATTCAGGGAAAGAATAAAATTGCATCTTTGAGCGCTTGCCTCCGCTCGCCTTGCATCTACTGACCTTCAGTGCCCTCCTCCTCTTCGTCGTCGTCATCATCATCCTCCTGCTGCTTTTTCTTGCTCAGGACTTTGTGGTGTGGAGGTATGTTGAACGTGTTCCTCCGCAAGGATTTCCGGCGCTTGACTCGTGAGTACATGTCCATGTTCTCCTAAACGAGAAGGCAAAAGGAAAAGGGCTTATTTACAACGGACATTCACCCAGTTGTGTGCGCAAAACAGGGCGCTCTTGTCTGCAGAGGGAAGGGCCTGGTGTGGTGTCTAGGGATTCAAGAAATACCAAAAGATTATTATGGGAAACAGGGTCCGAATCTCAGCGAGTACTCGAGTAAACTTGTAGTGCTCAAAATGAGATCGTCCATCTTAATTATATCCATTGGGGAAAACGGTTGAATCGAGGTCCAGTTACGTTACACGGACCTCCTCGGTGTCTCCGGTCCACATGCGCAGACGCTCCACCTCACGGTTCTGCCGGATGCTGCTGATGTTATCCATCTCCTGCAGAACAGCCTCGGCAGTGCTGAGGACCGGCACAGAACAACACATGACACGAGCCAACCGGGGACGGAGAGCACTCCTCTTTTCAATAAACACAATACTTCCATGCTAGAGGATAAAAGGATTCTAACAAAGAACAAGACAAAAACATGGATATTCACAAAGTATACATCGACGAATAAACACGAATGACGAATGCTTTTCAAAATGCAGGTTATATCACCTTGCCCATGGGACCCAAGGACACCATAGCCATGAATTCTAGTTCAAGTCGACTTTTCAGAGGGAGTATAGTGCAGTGTGTTGCATAGACTGGCTACCTGTTGACCAGCTGGTCGAACAGCAGGCTTTGGTTGAGGTGTTCAAACTGGCTCTTCTTCACCCGGCAGCTCACTCGCTTCAGCCCCACGTGACCGTTCATACGAGAGTGATCTTCCCCGCCTCCCGGCTCGTCGCGATGGCTCATATGGGCTGTGGCGTTGACCAAAACACAACATACAGGGAGAACACGTTAGCTGCTGTGTCCACGGAGCCACCAGCCTATAGCCTATAATCCCCAAGTACATGTAGAGCTCAACATGTGTCATTTTTAGTGACGGTGTGTGTCATTACCGTGTCCATTTTGCATTGTGCGAGAGGACAGCCTGGGAACAAAACAGAACATTGAGTGTGTCAATAATTTTCCTCACATCACAACACAAGTCTAAGATCATGTCGATTTTGAAAGCATAATCCCAATAGGATGTTAAACCGGCACTTGGTACGATTTCCAATTAGTATCCTCTAGGGACTCTAGTGGTAGCTTCGGTTGTAGCTGTATAGTAACTGTCGTCTGAACATGTCAATGCTTTAGAAAAAAGTTAAGACTCGTGCTATTTACTTACAGAAACCAAGGTGACTCAAATCTGCTAGCATGTCTTCCAGCAGACAGCAGAATGTTTTTAACATGACCTTGTCAAAACCAAAACGATATTGTCGCTGGTTTGCCAAAGTGTTGTCATGAAAGTGTCAGCCAAAGACAATAAGAGGAGCACAATGGAAAAAATGTGATCATTATGTCAGTGACTCAACATTAACGGTCACAAACAGATACCGCGGACGGGATTGCTGACCTGGTGCGATAAGTGGGAATTTCCCAGTTGACCCGTTGACCCTTGGTCTGGGGAGACGGAGAGGTGTCACTGGAACTGGGGTTGGAGGTAGGCTGTCTACGCGTCCGCTTGGAGGGAGGGATCATCCTGGGGCTGCTGGGACTACTCACGTCACTCACAGGCTCCTTCTAAAGGGGAGGCAAGCATAAGCCAAGCAGACCCATGAAGCACACTGCAGTAGTCACACTAAACAATAACAAAGAGACGCACACACAAAAACATAACCTTGTGGTTCTTTGTTATGCGGCCGGGTTGAAAGAAGAAAATACATAAAAAGGGATTTCAAAAGGACAGAAGAAAGCGAGAATGTATTGGGTGTGTTCCGGAATCATTTTGAATGTTTTTATGAAGCTTCACACAATGAGATGCCCACGTCTTCACAGTGTAACTTCAGCTCTGATATAACATATCTTTACTGTTGTTAATAGCAACTGTCTGCTAAATCTACGGTATCGGTTGTCTTCAAACAAATAACGCACAATAACACAGATGGGGCATCCGAGGTGATTGAATATGAAAACAGGGGTAGCACACATAACAGCATTATGCAACGTCTTATTCTATGCATTTTTGCATTTTGAGGTAAGGTCAACAGGAAAGCTGGTTTGTAATAATGAAGTAAACGTTAAGCAAAACATGTCACTCTCGTTTGGGGATGTTTCAAGATTAAAAAACCCTCAATAAAAAAAAAGGAATCGACAGGAAGACAATGTTGAAGGGGTCACCAATGAATTTAATTTAATACAGGGCAATATTGTCGATGTTTGATTATTCCAGTGTGTGCATGACATTGTGACAGCACAGTAACATCTCATTGTTTACATGTTTCACCCCTTGTCACTGTAGGTCAACCAATGAAGTAAACCAGAGCTTCCTGGCTGTGGGGAATCTGAAGCAAAAAGCAACAAAAACCGTATATACTAGAGCCGTCTTTAAAACGTAGGTGACGAACTGCCACGCTTGAGTTGTATGAGGGGTGTTAACAACATAAAGTTCACTGAGTTCAAGCCTGCTAGGTGTAAGCCAGCCAACTGTTGTGAAGCCTGGGACTCCCTTCCCCCACATAGAGCTACCAGGCTAGCGCTAGCATCCCCTTAGAGCCCTTCACTTATCACCAAACAATGGCGTGAAGGTAATCCGGACCAACCCGGCAACAGAACACAATAGTAGAGCAGGGACTGCTTCGGTCTAACGTCAAAAAAAGCAAACACTTCCCCGTTAAGCTGTCAATTTCTGAAGACAAAAGCATAACAAGTCAGTCGGACACCAATTGGCCAAACACAAAGGGAACCCAACTTGGGAGCTAGCCTGGAGTTCGAGGCGCTCCTCTGCAGCCAAACACGGGGTAACAAAACCTAGAAACACGAATGACACGTTCGCGGATGACAGCGGACAGAGGCTTGTGTGCCCGCTGAGACGGTGACAATCGCACTGGGTCGTGTTCTGCAGTGAATAAAGCCATTGTAGAGAACAGCGGAGAGGCAACGGTTAGCTACCTAGCACCCATAGCATAGCCGGCTAACTAGCCGGCAAAGAAAAGACCCCGGCTCCTTACATGTTCCTCAGAGTTTGGCTCATTTCTCGACGACGACCTAGTCCTCGACGAGATGAACGGATTGCTAGGCAGAGGCCGTGCTCTCTTTCGTGTGTTCACCATGTCGCTCCCCTCGCGTGTGTGTTTGTTTGTGTCCCTTATTCAGTCTTTCTGTAGGCTCCAAAAAGCACTGCCTCCCCTCAGTGAGTGCAGCACCGAGGCGCCATTTCTCCTTCTGTCGCTCTGCGTTGCTGTCAGCAGGCAGACTGAAGCCGCCGCCGCGCCGCTGACCGACCCGCCAGTCCAGGGCCGTCAGTCTGGGGGGGATCGGGGTTTGACAGGTGTTGTGTCTTTCCTGGTGGTGCTGTGAATTCATAATAATAAAAAAAAGGCTCGTGATTAATGCTGCAGTGGCATGACCTGAACAACTTTTTGGGGTTATTTGCATGATTAAATATGGTTTGTTCCCACTCACTCGTAGCTTCTTTTTTTTTGTGCGTTGGTCACTGTAGTTCGATATCAAAAATTGACAACTAGGCCAATACAAATGTGTATGTTTCGTGTGTTACATTTCATGTGCTGTATGCCATTGTTCTGTTAAGTAAATCAAAAATGTCACGAAATGTGTTCGAGCCTATGTATAAGTAGCGTGTTTTATGATATTAAGCTCAAGAGTCACTACTTGTTGGAGCCCTATGGGAAAGACCTAATACCTCATCCCAATAAATAACGAAGTGTGTGTTTGGGTGCGTGCGTAATCAAGTGTGCAATTAAGACAATACTCAGATCAATCGTGGTTTTGGAGACGAGTTTAGGATACGTCACTACACGCATAAAATGCTCAACGATTTTATTTCCAGTCTCAGTATTTAATCCTCATGGCATATTCCTCTCCCCCCCAAAAAAGTCGTAAACATTTGTGAAGTTGGTAGTAAAATTCCGCTGAGCTCAGCAGCATGACGGCAGTGGGGCTGCAGACGGCACTGTGCCTACGTCACAGATATTGCTCAGCACAAGAGTGGCTGCATGCCCTACTAATTTATGGCTGCGCGTTTTAACGCACGGATTAAGGACTGAATACGGATTGGTAAAGAGGATTTATGCTATTACCAAATATATGCATGCAGAATAGGTGTTTCTGTCGTTTTAAATACTCTGGTTTATGTCGCTATACACGCCATGGTTGTACATAGTCTACGCCCCCTTATATAATGTACCCTACTATGTTTCTGTGCTTCTCGTGTCTGTTGACACGATAGACATCCCCTTTTTCTGAAATGTGTTGATAGATTTCTATCATGTTGTAGTATAATTGGTTTACCACATGCATTGGCCAACGACTAAATGTTACAACTGATTACGCCCACCATTTCGTTGCTTGCTTGATAGGCCCTCGTTTGTGTTTTTTTCCATAGATGGAAAATAAAGAAGACCATGAAAAACATAGATAATACAGGGAGTGGGAATAATGACAACTGGTGAGTTGGTGTCATATCTTTACATGTTATTCATAACAATATAGAATAGGTATAGGCTATAACATAGTCATAATACTTAAGTTAAGTCACTTACGTTAGTGAGAGCATTATTTTAGGTCTGTCTGTTAATGTATAAATCTGTCTTCAAGTATAGGTGCTACTTAACAATATTTGTCATTGTTTTATACTAACAGACAGATAAATGATGATCTAATGTGAAAAGTAAAAAAAACTTGACGCAAATAAGCACGAAAAGTTGAGCCTCATCTTTTCCATACTCTCTGAAAGCGTTGAAGATAGAACATCATAATGAAGGCAGCCAACCCAATATAATGCTTTGCATCGTACTCTTAGTGATGAGAATGAGGAGGTTCCAATGAGACGGAGCTTCTCTGTGGAGGATCTTTTGGATGAGGTGGAGAAGATCTGCTATGATGCCCCAGGAACCTCAAAGGTATCACAAAGATTTCCATTGCATTAGCTGTTGCTTTTCAGGGGTCCATAATCATGCAATTCTTAGTCCAGAACTATTTACCCATTTGCATACCTGGATATTTAATGTTGTTCTCTCGCTCCCGCTCCCTCTCCCTCTCCCTCTCCCTCTCTCTCTCTCCTCTCTCTCTCTCTCTCTCTCTCTCTCTCTCTCTCTCTCTCTCTCTCTCTCTCTCTCTCCTCTCTCTCTCTCTCTCTCTCTCTCTCTCTCTCTCTCTCTCTCTCTCTCTCTCTCTCTCTCTCTCTCTCTCTCTCTCTCTCTCTCACCCTCTCTCTCACCCTCTCCCTCTCGTTATCAGTGGGTCCAATAATATCAGGGTCCTTAATAATATGTAAATAGAGGCAAATAGACTGAGTTGCACTTGGCACAATGTTGATAGTGAAATACGCAGCTTTGCTCAGGTGGAGATGGTGGTGAGGCTGTGGAAGGACGGCTTCACCGTCAACGACCAGGAGTTCCGGAGCTACGCCACGCCTGAGAACCAGGACTTCCTGGACACCATAAAGCGAGGGTAAAATCCAAATCCGGAAAAATACAAACGGTCTCTGGGAATATCTTGTCAGAGATAACGTTAGAACATAAAAAATGCATGTTATCGCAAATAAAACCGCATCCATCTTCCTATCGAATTGGCAAGAGTTTTTATTTTGGTGAAACCCTCTGTACAATTGTCCTCCAAACAGTTCAATGACTGACACCGTACAGGTCTCCAAGGGGAACGATAGGCACAGACTAGAGATGCGCGGATGGACTATTATTTCATCCGCAACCGCATCACAAAACGCTTGATCCGCCCGCCATCCATCCGCAAGATTTTTTTTACCCGATTTTCAAAACCGCACCCGCCCGCCATCCGCCTGTTGTTTTTAGGTAGGCTATGCGCTGCTGACGCGAGGCTAGGAAGTTCTTGCCTGTTCACTCGAGCCTATTAATTCCGAAATTTCACCGCATTGAAGGCTATATAGGCTACTGCGTGTGTGTGCGTGTTATTTGATTGCCTGGTAAACGTGTAGCCTACGGTAATATTCATACTGGTTTAAATAATACATTTGATAGTATTTCCCATCGTTGCTGAGCAAGAGTTTTGTTTGAAATTCGGTGATCGAAGTTTAACGGTACCACTGTCATGCACCTACCCGATGTCAAGTGGACCGGGTTGAATTCACTGCGGGTCTCTCTTCTTATATCCATCTTGCCAAAGTTATTTTATTACTGTCCTTCTAACACTCTGATCTCACTAAAAGGCTAGATCTCACTAAAAGGCTAGCAGCACGAAACAGCATTATCAACAACATGCGCTATGCATAGGGAAGAAAGAATACCAACGCTGAATTTGCAACATTCTGCAACAAATGATTCTAGATCTGCCCATATATGGACATGTCAGAGTTTTGCGGTTTCCACTCGCTACAATGTTGCATCTGTGGCCGCTGGTAATACGACCACAAAGAAGTGAACTCTACGGGGCTATTTTCATCATTATGGTTTTGTTTTTTTGACGGCACAGCGATCCGGGGCTATTCCCAAAAGATCCGGGGCTATAGCCTCGAATGCCCCGGTCTAACGACGCGCCTGGAAGTAGGTAACGACATTTAACAATGTGTATATATTTTTGAATTTCGTTGTTTAAACCGCCAACCGCCCGAATTTAATTAAAATACTATTTTTTGTCACGTCACCCGCCCGATCCGCGGTTTAACCGCGGAGTCCGCGGGTGTAACCGCCAACCGCGCATCTCTAGCACAGACCTAGAGGGACCTAGAGGGAGTTATAGCGACCTAAAGTTGTGCATCGCGGTGACACAGAAAGAAAGGGTAAATTCGTGGTTCGCTTTGTCATCGTCACCCCATTGTGCGCGCTCTCTCTCGTCCCAGGGAGCTTCCGGTGGAGTGGGAGAGCCGAGCAGAGGAGGAGGAGCTGGAGATCAACGTGGAGGACCTGACGGAGGAGCTCTACGTCCCTAGGAAGAAGGCCTTCCACGCCTTCAGCGGTCACGGCTACCGGCTGGGCAGGTGAGAGGCGTACGCAGGGTGTGGATCACAGACGGCCCTCTGGAAGTTTGCCAGAACTAAATGTTTGAGCGGTTTTTAATTCCAGTGATACTTTTTATATTGTTTCGCTAGATGAGTTCACTCAGCATACACATAGACAGCCCCCCCCCCAAGCTATTCAGAAGATTTATGAAAATCTTTTATCCAAGATTGGTTATAGTCCATACATTTTTCAATCGTTTTCTTTATCAATTCCCTAAAGATAAGGACTTATATCGGTGGATTTATTTAAAGACAGACTTATTTTCGAATGCGTGCGCAATACGAGGTTCGGCCACTAGGTGTCCCTCTTAAACCAGGCTGCCCCTCAGCTGTAAAACACCAGCGGGAAAGATGAAGACTGGGAGGAGAGGAACACCATGTCCTGGAGCCTGGAGGGCCAGGGTGTTTGTAATGTTAATACCACCATCCTCCAGGGCCACGGTACAGCACTCCCAATCTGTATCCCTGTGATGATGAGGATGAGGCGAGATGCATCATTCATGCACCTTCTCCACAACTCTTTGATCACCCCCCAACCCCCTCAACCCCCCCCCCCCCCACCCCAGTGTGGCGCCCCGAGTCGTGGCCCGATCGCCATCTGTGCACGAGGAGGGAGAGTCCCCTCCTATCCCCATGGTAACACTGGACCATGCCCTGCCCGTCACCTCGCTGCAGATCTGGCTGGCCGACGGCAGGAGACTGGTGCAGCGCTTCAACCTATCACATCGGTGGGTGTCACGTCGCCGACGGCGCCCTGCCTGGCGTGCGCAATCGCACCCGACAGATCAACGACTCTCAAGTCAAATTTAGGTCAACAGCGCTTAAAAAAACTAAACCCAAGCTGGAAGGTTTTATTTTTTATATTTGGCTATTTTTGGTATCCCACGCTTTTTGGAGTACTACGACTACTCAGTGTATTTTGGAGGGTTGAATACCGGGAACACTGGTGAAACAAAAAGGGTTTAGTCGCGGGTTATGCGTGTTCCATCTGCCGTGTGAGGAGGGAATAACGAGTGGGGAGGAGGGGGTTCGCTGTAATCTCTCGGCGAATTACGTAATGTTCAGTCCTAGTGCTGTGAGCCAGGAGGCCTGCGTAGTGCATTATGGTTCATGTTAACCCAACCCCCCCCGACCCCCCGACCCTCCACATCATCTCCATACCTAAGCCCCCTCCGACCGACACGCACACATCACACACGCCCCACACAGCTCACACACGGGTCCCGGACCCACGGAAAGACATAATCTGAGACGGTAGAGCGATGGAGTGGATCTATAAAATCCCCAGAGGGATTGCATAACCCAAATGCGGCTTTTATGGGTTTTTTATTTTTTTATTTTTATATAACAGGGTTAGTGACACACATGGACTGGACGCTGAACCCCCTCTCCGTCGTAAAAACGTGCAAAGTGAGCGAAGCGCTGGGACTCACCGTACGATGGCCTGTGTGTGCCTTGAGGTGCTGGGGTGTCAATAATAGATGGTGTTGCCATTTGTGGAGGTATATAGACAGAGGGAGGGAGACAGAGAGGCAGAGAGAGCGAGTGAGAGTGTGTTCGTGTGCAGCGCCCAAAAAAACACACACACACACACACACACACACACACACACACACACACACACACACACACACACACACACACACACACACACACACACACACACACACAACACACACACACACACACACACACACACACACACACACACACACACAGACACACGTATAGCACACACACTTCCTCATAGTGAAACGTTTTGGGATAGAATGCTTTACTATCAAACCCAAACGACTGTGAAAGCGCGACTGTCTGCGGGTAAAGAGGGCAGTATTACAGCAAGCTTAAAGAACAATACGGCGGTCTGGGTGATCAAACCATCATAATCGTATCTCCTGGCTTCGCTAAACCATCCGTTGCCAATATGCTCGCGGCTATAGAGCGTTTAGCATGAGCGCACCCGGCAAAAATGAAGACAATGCTAATGTAGCTCATTCATCTTTTGGAATGAATGTGTGTCGGTTAGTACAGAGTTTGTGGACAACGCCACCTTTGAAGTACTTTACAAAATGTTTCATCCCAAAGACCTTTCCTCCCCCTCTCTTCCATGTCTCACGTATCTCTCTTCCTCTCTCCGCACGGGGGGTCCGTCTCCAGCGTCAGCGACGTCCATGACTTTGTGTCCCGCTGCCAGAGGGTGTGTCCCCCCTTCGTCCTGACCACCTCGCTCCCCTCCAGGGTGCTCCGCGAGGGGGGCCTGAGCCTGGAAGAGGCCGACCTGGCCCACGCCGTCATAGTCCAGAGACCCCTGGACACAGAGGCCCCCTTCGGGCAGTCGTCCTGACCCCGCGACGGACCTGTCCGCGACGACACGCATACGCGCGCACGCAAGCGCCACACACATGCATATTAACACGCGCAGACACACACACACACACACACACACACACACACACACACACACACACACACACACACACACACACACACACACACACACACACACACACACACACACACACACACACACACACTCACACACATAATAACACACTCACACACCCACAAACACATAAACACAAGCATACACACACACATACACACAAAGACACACACACAAACACACACACGCACCCACACACACACACACATTAACACACGCACACACCCACAAACACATAAACACAAGCATACACACACATACACACAAACACACACACACAGACACACACAAACGGACACACACCCTTCACGCAACTGGCCTCTCCTGATCTTAGCCTACGCACGCCTTTCTTCTGTACCGCTGTTCCACGGTTCAACACACCAAGCTAGTGAAAGTTTACCTTCTGCTTCCAAGTCAGTGAGCAGTGTGCCAATAATGACAGGGGGACATTCAGCTTTGGGGTCCGGGCTGTTTGAAAAACATTTAATCTGTTCTGTTATGAACATCTGCACCTTTATGTATACCGCTTATCTACTGTATTACTACCGGTCGTTGCGATCGAGAGTCACAGAAAACTTTTCCTGGTGTGTTAACCCAAGTCTGGGCGAATTGCCAGACACATTTTCAGGTGGATTATCATGAAAGTTTGAAATGTTGCTGTGTCTGATGTTTGACATGCCATGTCTAATGACTTGGTTTAACCTGACTATGGTGTTGTCGTTGTATTTGTGCTTCATCTGCATCGTTCTGTTTGTAGAAACCTAAATTTGAAGGAAGATGTTACAAAATACAGATAAGATATTAACATAGAGCAGAAATCTATAAAACTACCATGCAATGTGTATGCATTTTTTGGCTCATCTGATTGTCTGGATTTGATTGGGTCAAGGAATGGGCCTTGCTGATACAAGAGTTTAACCGTAGGATAACAGTGAAATTGCAATAAAAGCTTGAGACTTTTGAAAATGGTTGGTTTGGTTTATACGCCTGTGTGTCTTTTTGAGTCAAAGGAACAGGCACGATACATTGTACTGAAAAAAAACACATGGAGAGGGTGAAAAAGCCATGACTTATTATGTAATAACTCAATAATAATCATGCTCAGTGAAGCACATCTTAATGACTGCTAGTGTGTGTGTTTGTGAATTTCTTTGAAATTGTGTCTTTAAGTGTGAGAGTGTGTGGGTGTGTGTGTCTGTGCGTTTATCAGTGTCTGCGTGTCTGTGTACACATTCATATCTTTGTGTTTGCATGAGCCCATGCGTTCGAATGTGTGAGAGTGTATGCATGCTTGTTCATGCATGCATGCTTGTGTGTGTGTGTGTGTGTGTGTGTGTGTGTGTGTGTGTGTGTGTGTGTGTGTGTGTGTGTGTGTGTGTGTGTGTGTGTGTGTGTGTGTGTGTGTGTGTGTGTGTGTGTGTGTGTGTGTGTGTGTGTGTGTGTGTGTGTGTGTGTGTGTGTGTGTGTGTGTGTGTGTGTGTGTGTGTGCCATCCTGCCTTGCCCGGGGATAGAAAGCGAGCCTCATTATCCTTGTTCAATATTTAAAGCAGCGAGAGGGGAAAGGCAGGGACGAGAGAGACAGAAGCAAGACTCTCTCTAACTACCAACCAGTAAGACGGAAGAACGAGACAAAACGAGAAGGCTTCTGGAATGACCTCCATTCCCGTCCCAGAAATAAGCCTCTCCTACATGACGGAGGAGAAGTCACTAATGTCCTCATAACTGCTGTGACATCCCAGCCTGGTAATCCTCGATGCACATTTGAAGACATCTGACAACTGAGTCCGACCGCTCTCGGGGGTCTTATGTCCGCCCGTCGGAGGGGGGTCTGCAAACTAAACAGAAGATAAGACCAGACTTTCCCGCTCGGCTCTGCTTCATTTATAATAACACCATCAGCGTGGCTTAACATTTCATCCCCATACTTTCCTTCTCTCTTCTTTGCAGATTTGACCCTTTTTCATTTGTTGCTTCACATTCCCCCTTCACGCTTTATCTGAAAGGTAATGCCCACCATGTGGCTCATGTTGTTATGGTAGCATGGTGTTTTTTTTTTCTTTTTGTTGTCAATAACCTTCAGATTTAGCTGTAGAGGTTAAATCAGAACGTTTGGGATGAGCGGTCTGAGGTCAACTCGCTCTCACTCGCTCTTTTTGTATCTGCTCTCTCTCTCTCTCTCCCTCCCGCCCTCTCTCCCTCCCTCCCCCTCTCTCCCTCTCTCTCTCTCTCTCTCCTCCCTCTCTCCCCTCTCTCTCTCTCTCTCCCTCTCTCTCTCTCCCTCTCTCTCTCTTCTCTCTCTCCTCTCTCTCTCTCTCTCTCTCTCTCTCTCTCTCCTCTCTCTCTCTCTCTCCGTCTCTCTCTCTCTCTCTCTCTCTCTCTCTCTCTCTCTCTCTCTCTCTCTCTCTCTCTCTCTCTCTCTCTCTCTCTCTCTCTCTCTCTCTCTCTCTCTCGTGCACTCTTTCTTTGCATGTTTTGCATCGTTGTAGGTCCTGTAGGTCCTGCATGAGAACAGTAATCCTCAATTCCATTTAGTCAGTGTGTTCCACAGCAGTACCACCAGTGGGTCCCAACATGGCCATCTGCTGTTTGGGTCAGTCGACAGGAATATTTGAATATGACTCATGTTTTAGCGAAAAGCACTATTCAATTTCAATAACAAAAAATACATGATTAAGGTAGGTGTCAAAGGATAAGGACATGTGACTTCAGTGGTGGTGTTAGCATGTCAAGATAATTAATGACTTATCAAGTGCAGAGGCATACCTTGTGGAAGGGAGCTTTATAAAATCCGAAGGCGGCTCTTTGTTCAACCATCTTCCTGTTATATCATCACCTTCAAAAGAAACCCAACTACATTTCAGACGGGCCAACAGTTGATCCATAATAGCTTAAATTGCGGTTTGGTTGGAATGACAAGGACTCCGCCTCAAGCCATTATGTAACTGAATACATTCCAAGATCAAATTACAGAAACAGTTACAGAAACAGTATAGGCTGCAAAAGGTTATATCACCCTAGGATCCGAAGCAAGGTGCACATTTGTATTATTTCCATATGCACTGCCTTACTGTTTATCAATGCTTATATTTGTATCAGTGCTGATGGTTTCTATTCGTCATTTGCATTTTTATTTTGTGTAGCGTGAGGAAAAAAAATATTCGGAAGAAAAATAAATAAACATGTCCCTCGGGATTGAATAAAGTACTCTGAAATCTGAATATGAGTCGCTAACCACTAGGGGGCGAAGTTCTGTCCCTGACGCCACAGGGAAGGAAAAGAGCGGAGACGCGCAAGGACTCAATCCGCCGCAGTCTCGTTGGTATCTGCTAGAATGAGCCCAAGAGCCCTTCCATCTGATTAACAAATAAACGCTTCGACTATCTGACTGACTGCCCTGCCGGCAGTATCCGTTTATTTTCCATCAACGAGGGGTAAGAAAGACGCAATTTTTTCCTACTCATTGTGTGCGTGTTTTTTTCTTTATGAATTGAACAGGCTGGTTCTCGTAGAAGCACTTAGCCGGAATAACTCTAGGCTACATGGGACACTTCTTCACATCAGAACTCATAAGCGTCGTTTCCTAACGACGCTTTGTAAACAACTTAATTGTTGGTTAGTAGGCTTCAGCTGTGTGTATTGTCTTGCTGTTTTTATTATGACTAACCTTAGGTTGTATATTGTGAAAAACTGCTTGGAGATGATGAGAGATGCGGGAAGAGATGTCGGGGTAGTGTGTGTGTGTGTGTGTGTGTGTGTGTGTGTGTGTGTGTGTGTGTGTGTGTGTGTGTGTGTGTGTGTGTGTGTGTGTGTGTGTGTGTGTGTGTGTGTGTGTGTGTGTGTGTGTGTGTGTGTGTGTGTGTGTGTGTGGGGGGTGGATGTTACGGTTGGTTCTTTATGAGTGTGCGTTGCTTACGTATGGTGTTTTGTGAGTGCGTCTTTTCGGTCGCACACGTGAGTCTCTCTGGATGTATGTGGCTGTTGATGTCGGTTTCCTTGGTCTGTTTTCATGACCATACGTCTGTATTTGTGTGTGTGTGTGTGTGTGTGTGTGTGTGTGTGTGTGTGTGTGTGCGTGTGCGTGTGTTTATGTGTCTGTCTTTTTTGTTTTTAGACATAAGCATGTTAAGGTGTTTGCGTTTTTGTTTGTATATGTGCGTTTGTGTCTGTGTGTGTGTGTATATGTGTGTGCGCCTATGTGGGTGCTTAAGTGTATCTGGGTGTGTGTGTGTGTGTGTGTGTGTGTGTGTGTGTGTGTGTGTGTGTGTGTGTGTGTGTGTGTGTGTGTGTGTGTGTGTGTGTGTGCGTGCGTGTGTGTGTGCGCGTCCATGCCTGTCTCACGGCTCCACTGCTCTGCTCCCAGGGCCTCCCGGCGGCTGAATGGCAGCAGAGAGCGTCCGCGGCGCCGTCCCAGTGGAGGGAGCGGAGCCTTCGCAACACCCCCCCCCCCCACCCCCACGACACCGCCGCCACCACCCCCACCACCACCACCACTGTCACACACACACACCCCCATGCGCACACGCACGGCCTCCAGCACGCACACACCCGCAGCCAGAGCCACGTCCAGTTCCCGCCCCAGACACACGCCCAGCGACAGCAGGCTCCCCGCACACTGGCTCACACACGCAGCCACAGTCACACGTGCTTCAACAGCCAGGCGCACATACCGTCGCACAAGTTCAGCCGCCGCCTCACTCACAGCCTCTCCGCCATGACCAAGGGGGACAAGTCCATCCGCAGCTCCCTGGTGAAGCTCACCAGGCCCTCTGAACCCCTGCTCAGCCAGAAGCCTCCCCAGGTAAGCAGCGCCGCCTTCACCTCCACCTCCACCTCCACCTACTCCTCCACCTCCTCCAGCTTAACCTGGAGTGCAGTTCTGCTCTGTCTTCAGTAGTGTGGATTTTATTGAATGATTTGATCATTTGAACAGGTTAATGTTGTGCCGACGTTGGTCCAGGCGCTCTGCTCATTGGTTGATGGGTTAGGGTTAGGGTTAGGGTTTGGTCCGTCACCTGTTGAGGCTGTACGTTGAGTGAGATGTGAAGCAGGGTTTTTTTTTTCTTGCATGTGGTTGATGTGTGGAGTGGCGTGGTGACAGGCTGTGATGTCGAGCGTGTCGGGCTGTGATATCGGCTGTTGTGTTCCAAAGCATGTGTGGGTATGGGACAGGTTGAGCGGTGTGAGCTGATGTGTATCGGTGCGTGACTCGTTCGGGCCTCGTCGGATTCTCACTGAGGCGCGACAGCCGGGGGAAGTTTCAATGAGGCGGTTTCGAGGAACTGGGGACCCGTCTGATATCGAATGGAGGCGGTTGTCATCGAGCAAGTTTATCTTTTTTTTCCACTCGCTGTTTCTCTTTCTCTTTCTCTCGCTCGCTCTCTCGATGACGGGATGACAGCTGTGATCAGATACTATTGCTGTTCCTTATCTGCTATTCCTTTTCCTTGACTTTGAGCAGCATCTATGATCACGTTTTAATAATAAAAAAATAAAAAGATAATAATATATTTTATTTGTAAAGCACCTTTCATAAAATAATCTCAAAGTGCTAAAGAAACCGAAAAACAAAATATCAGAACACGGCAATTATTGTGTTCATTAGCCGGACGTAGATAAAGTAGA